>SNQJ01S0123012.1:26809-50188 GCA_010110895.2 Picea sitchensis | reverse complement strand
CCTTAAGCTTCTCGCAAAGGATCATCTATAATGCTTCCTGAAGTGGGTTACAGGACAAACCAGACATAAAAGAAATCATAACAGTTTTCAGATTATGAATTCATGCGAGAGGGAAACCTACAATGCAGCAAATTCATATATGATAATTCAATTCATAAAGAAGACAAAGCTATCATTCGTAAATTGAATCCTTAACTGTTATGTCTTTTATCAAATTTCAATAAAAATATAAAATATTCATAATTTTTAAAAAAAATAAAAATATAAAATATTCGTTGCTTTTAAGTAGATAAACCTCGATCACATAGTATCCCAAAAAACTATGAATTCATTAAAAAATAGGAAAATCTAGAGGAAGCCCTCCTCAAAGATTATTAGTGAGATTATTAGTGGAAAGCCTAGCCCATATTCCTTTTTACATGTTTCTTACCTACATATCAAAAAAAAAATCAATATAAAGAAAGAGTAGAAAGTTGTAAGCCTACCAATTGTTCTATTAAAAATATTTTTAGAAAATATTGTTTTACAAAAAATTAAAATTCATGGAAAGAAATGAGATGTAAGCCTACCAATTGTGAAACAATGTGCTTATTGATGGAGAAATGAAAGTCTCGAAAAGGATTAGGACCAACCAAAGAATTTATAGTAAAGATGAGTGGGTTAAGAAAATGTATATCATGGTTTTGGTGATGGCAATGTTGGAAGTGGCAGATGAAATTGCCTAACAAATGTGTCACGAGACGAGGAAACTCACCAAAAGCACTACAGGAGTGGTACAAATCCACTATTTGAACAATATGTCCAATGTTATAGAAAGATTTATATCCCAAAATATGTCATCTAAAAGATTAAAAGACTAGAACACAATTTTTCCAAAATGGTGTCCTAGCAATAAAATCTTGATAAGTTACTCAATATAAAAATGAGGAAATAAAATCATTTTACTAAAATGAATCACTCAAAGAAAAAAGACTTAAATACTGTACACAATGTCATTGACAAAATCAAAATGGCAACCCATATGCCAAAATTATAACAAAAAACAGTTTGTTCGGGATTAATTAGAAGAGGCATTTGTGATATGGAAAAAAATATATATCAAAAACACATACAAGTATAGTATGGTGTGCACCCAGTGTTTAGAAATCCAATAGAAGGCTTTACCAAATACATTAGAAAAATGGAAAGGTAATACATCCTAAGTGGGCCTAATGGTTAAGAACATATGTTTCCTTCTAAGAGATCACAAGTTCAAATCCATAGGGGGTAGGGTAAGTATACCTCCATATACTTTACCAGTAGATAAACCTAATCTCCATACTCTGCAATTTGACCCTCTGATACTCTGCAAATGTACTAGATTAAACATGGACTACTTTGGATTCAGTGGTGCCATCAAATTTGTAAAAAAATGCTCCTAGTGTTCAAAACACTAAGCATGCATCTGGATTGAAACTGGATCATAAGGTTGTTGAATGAGCTTGTTCATTGTTGGGTGAATCCATTTGGTACACTGGAGGAAGAATAGGTCATACAACTCCATTTGCTAGAAGAGTTTCATAATGGTCAGAGTAACACAATTTGCATGTGAGTCATGACAAGCGATATGCAATAGGCTTGCAAATACAATATCCAGTCAAGCCAACAACTAAAACCCCAAACAAGCATAGACGAGTGAAAAACATTTAAATCTTAAATCAACTTTTACAATTTGACAAGCATTCAATTTTTACATTTGGCCTATAAATTATTCGAGATGAATTACCCCCATACATACATGAGAAATACTAAGCATGCCTTCTAAGCGTAATAAAAAAAATGCATTTTACTTAAGTAAGCATTTTATGTAAGTAAACTTAACATAAAGGTGTCAATAATGACTTCTCCTATGACATTCAACAACACTTAGAATCTAAAAAAGAACAATGACATAGTACTCTACATGTCTCTATCCATATTTTCTGATTCTTCTTTTTCCATGTCCATGGATTTGTTTCCAAACACAAGAACCCATCTATCCATATTTTTTTATTCTTCTTTTTCTATGTTCATGGGTTTGTTTCCAAAAACAGTAACCCATTGATTCATACATGAGATCTTTCAACTTAAGTTTCCATAACTTGAATATCTCACTATTTAACTTTTATATCATTATTCTTGAATGTCTTTCCATTTTCCTTCATACAAGATTTATCTGCAGAAAGGAATAAGTTTATCGCATACCAAATATACTTTGTCTATCCAAATAATAAGTTAAAATCTAGTAGCAAAGGATTTTCCATGAATCTTGTAACCTTTCTATGATCCCAAATGAAGAGTTTGATACACCTGTGCAAGGAAGATATGGTAATAGAATCTTAAAATAGAATAAATAATGTCATACACATACACAATGCATAAGTGATTTACCATGGAATTCCTTAACTAGGAAAACCAACAAACTTAAATCCATGCCTCTTTTCTCAATGTATTAACAAATATGTTCATTGATGCAGACCCCCCTTCCCTCCTAAGGGTTTTGTGACCTCTCGGTCAAGGATATTAATCTCCTAAGCTAAATTATCTCTTTCGGGCCTTCAGTAGTCCCTAGAACAAATTACATGTGTCATGTTTTTCTTTAGGTGCAGGTCTTATGGAACCCGCAGCCCCCCTTCTTTAGCCCCTTTATAAACTTGAAATTTAGACGCTAGCTCCTTCCGATGGCCCCTATTTGCATGTGACCTTGGCCTATGAATGGAGGCTTAACCTCTTGGGCACTTCGAAAATTTGGGAATCTAATCGGGACCAGATCTACGATCTGCATCCCCCTTCGAAACCAATAGTTGATATCTACTTCGGGACTCCGCACTCCAGGAGTTTTGAATGTTCCAACCTCCACTTTTCCCCGGAGTGCTCCATACCTGGAGTTATAGATCAGGTGCCACACTTCCTTCCAAATCAACTGCTCAAGTCCACTTCGAGACTTCGGCGTTCGAGAGTCTCGGAAGCTCACACAAGCTTTTCTCCAAAGGTACTTCACATCCAGAGTTGCAGATCAAGCGCCACACGTCTCCTTAAACCAATAACTTAGATTCATTTTGGGACTTTAGTGTTCAGGAGCTTCAAATGTTACTGCAGCCTTTTCTCCCAAAGCGTTTTCTTCTGGAGTTAAGGATCGTGCGCCATGCTTCCTTCTCATTTGACGGTGGGGATCCACTTTAGGCAACCCTTTTCTCCACGTTGCTTTCTCCTCACTTTTGAAATACGCAATCTGTTGGCATGTGTCTCCCACATATCGACGGCTATAAATTTATTTAGCTATTTGGGATTCAGGATTTTCAACCTCTCCACACTCGATTTGTCCCAGAGTGCTTTCACCTGAATTCAATGATTTGTCAACGCATGTCTCCCACATATCGACGGCTATAAGTCACTTCGGCTAATCAGGCTTCGAGATTTTTGGCCACTCCACCCTTGTTTTCTCCCAGAGTGCATGAATTTCTTCCACGTTTCCTCCTTGGGATCGATGGAACCTCGTAACTTTTCCATATTTGACGATCTAGGGTGACTCCACTTCCTCCTGAACAAATCCTAGTTGTTAACTCATTAAACCTTAAAAGATTCTTCCCCTTTGAATATTTTTTCCGCTATTTCTCCTGAGCTTCGTTTCTTTAACCCCTTACTCCTTAGAGGGTTTCTTCGACACTTAGTCAACTTTCGGATCTATGCACTCCTTGCAACAGATCTTCACACCCCTTCATGAGAAAACTCAATCTATTCTTCCTGATATTTTTGAGTCAAAGACTCTATCGACGCACTCCTTCTGTACGATATGCACACTCTGCTAATGAAATTTTCACACTATATCTTATGATCTTTGAGTCAGAAGACTTGGTTAAATGCACTCCTTGCGTACATTATGCACTCCTTGCATAAGCACAAGGAAGAGAAACAATTGAAACTTATTCAACACTTCACGAATTCATTCATTCACAGTATAACTCATGCATTCATGAAAACATATAATAACAGATAATAGTTACACAAAAATACTTCCATGCATTTGGATCAATACCCCTCTATTATATTCATTCAAATGTAAGTGGCTACAACTGATACAAGCAAATAACAACTAACTCAACAAATACTAATATGACACTATAAATTGTTCAATAGCATTATGTTCTCATCATCAGGTTCAACAGCCTCATTCAGGCGCATAAGCATCTATTTATACAAGAGGACTCTTAGGGTTTCCTCCAGTTACCTATCCTATGCAATTAAAAGAATTCAACTACTAAGCCTCTGTTAAAATGAATTTTATGAGATATGCAGATAGGGGTGGATGCTCTAGATCTACATTGCAGTCAGTTTCATTTAAGGAAAACTAATCTCCTCTAATCTCACGCAATCATCCAGTCTATGTTCATTAAATATTTCTTTGACTTTCAATCCAATCAAAAAATGTTTCCCCATGATACGCCAACAGTTCAAAATTTAAAACAAATCAAAAGGCGCGCTATGCGATGTTGTCGTTGTGTTTTCCATGGGTGTTTTGCTGACGATGCTCCTACATCATACTCCTCTAGGAAAAAATTCACTCTTGTCCATGATCTCCTACACTGGCTTTCCATGCCTCTGGATATTAGCTTCATTTACCCAACTGGAATCTTCTATTGGGTGTCCCTTCCATTTTACTAAATATTCAAAATATATCTTTCTCCTAGTCTTCTAACCAATATTATGATCAATGATCTTCTACGTCTATGGATTTTCTTCTTCTGCCATTGAATCTTATCCTGATCTTCTAATATTTCTGTTTCATCTTCCCTATAAGGATACAAGTCTAAAATGTTAAATATGGGTCATATACCCACTTCCCCTGGCAGCTCTAACTCATAGGCATTGGTACCGAACTTTCTTAGGATCGTGCATGGTCCAATTTTCTTCAGCTTCATCTTGTTATATGTTCCCCTTGGCAAACTTTACTTTCTTAGGTGTGCTAAGACTTGATCTCCAACTTCAAACTCAAATTCTCTCCTATGTTGATCAACCCTTCATTTATATTTTTCATTTCTTCTCTGCAACTGCTCCTTGATCTCATTATGAAGATTTTGCATTTGTGCATCGAATTCTTCTACTTCAACACTTTTGAATTCACTCTTCTCCGGATCTCTCAATTATGATACTACTCTTGGATTCATTCCATACACTATCTGAAATGGGATTTTTCCTGTACTTATGTTTGGTGAGTCATTATATGCAAACTCTACTTGTGGTAGAATTTAATCCCACTGGCTATGATGTTCAGTGACCAAAATTATCAACAAATATCCTAAACTCCTATTTACCACCTCAATCTGTCCATCTGCCTGAGGGTGGTATGCTGAACTAAAAGACAGTTATGTCCCCGACTTCTTCCATAATTCTCTCTAGAAATGACCAACAAATTTAGTGTCTCTATCCGAGACAATGCTCCTGGTAAATCCATGAAGTCTCACAACTTCCTTGAAAAACAAATTTTCAACATGTGTTGCATCACTAGTCTTCTGGAATGGGATAAAGTGTGCCATCTTTGAGAATATATCAACCACAACAAATATGGAATCACTTCCCCTCTTGGTTCTCACAAATCCCAACACAAAATCCATGCTTATTGCATCCCAAGGCCTATCTGGGATAGGTAGTGGCTGATACAATCCAGTGTTCTATTTCATTCCTTCTGCATACTAGAAAATCTTACATTTTTTCAAAAACTTCTTCACCTATGCTCTCATACCTGGCCAATAGTATGAACTGTTCAACTGTGCAAATGTCTTGTCATGGCCGAAATGTCCTGCTAGACCTCCATTGTGTTTTTCCTTCGGCATATTTTCTCTCATAAAGCACCTCAGTATGCACAATTGGAAACCTTTAAACAACAATCCATCTTGAAACATATACTCTGTCCACTGGTTTTTTTCCCTGAGCACAAGATTTTCACATGCTTCATATGCTTCTTTAAAATCTAGATAATCACAATACATATCCTTAAGGTGTTCAAACCCCATGGTATTCACTTGAAATTCCTGTAGTATCAGACATCTCCTGCTCAATGCATCAACAAATTTGTTAGCATTGCCATAAATATTTTTAATGACAAAAGTGAAATTTTGCATAAATTCTATCCACTTAGCATGTCTCTGGTTTAACTTCTCCTTTCTAGTTATGAATTGTAAATCTTGATTATCGCTATACAAGACAAATTCCTTTGGAGCAAGATAATGCCTCCACTTCTTCGAAGCTTGAATTATGGCATAAAATTCTTTATCATATGTGGAGTACTTCCTCTTAGTCTCATTCATCTTCTCACTGAAATATGCAACAGGCCTATTATCTTGGCTCAAGACTGCTCCATTTGCAACTCCACTTGCATCACATCTCACTTGAAATGTCTTCTCGAAATTTGGTAAGACCAAAATTGGTTTTTCTGTTATCTTCTCCTTCAATATATTGAAGCTCCTCTCGGCCTCTTCTGTCCATTTGAAAGACTCGTGCCTTTTCTTCACCATGTCCATAATTTGTGCACAAATTGCACTAAAATTTCTAATGAACTTCCTATAGAAACTCACTAATCCATGGAAGCTTCTCACCTCAAATATACTCCTTGGTGATGGCCATCCTTTGATTTCTTTTACCTTCTCTTGATCCATCTTCAATTCATTTGAAGAGATCACAAAACCCAAATATATGAGTTATGCTTTCATGAAAGAGGACTTCTTCATATTAATCAATAGATCCTCTGGCTGCAGTCTCCTCATCACTAATGTCAGATGTCTCAAATCCTCCTCTTTAGTATTTCTAAATACCAGTATATCATCCAGATATACAATTACAAACTTACCAATGAAATATTTAAATACTTCATTCATCAGTCTCATAAAAGTACTTGGGGCATTTGTTAAGCCAAATGGCATAACAAGCCACTCATACAACCCTTAATTTGTCTTAAAGGTTGTTTTCCACTCGTCACCTTCTCTCATCCTTATTTGGTGATATCCACTTTTCTAATCTATCTTTGAAAAAACAATTGCTACACTTAAGCAATCCATTAAATCATCCATTATTATAAAAGGAAATCTATATCTGATGGTGATCTTGTTTATGGTTCTTGAGTCTCTACACATCCTCCATCCTCCATCCTTCTTTGGACTCAACACAATTGGTACTGCACATGGGTTCAAGCTTTCTTTGACCAAACCCTTGTCTAATAAATCCTGGACTTGTTTATTTACCTTCTCATTCTCTTGAGGTGTCAATCTATATGCTACTTTGTTTGGCATACTTTCTCCCAGTATCAAATCAATATGATGGTTGATACTTCTAATGGGTGGAAACTAGTTAGGAAACTCATCCACTACCATGTCAGCAAAATTCTCCAACAACTCCTGAACTTCCTCAGGAAAATAATCCAGAGAAGTACTTGTAAGGACAACTCTGGGCTTCCTCACCACAGCAAACTGCATCTCATGTTCCTTCTTGACCTCACTCAGGAGTTCCTTCCCACTCATGAGAAGTATGCTTGTGTTGGCTTCTTCCCTTACTTTCTTCTCTTCTATTGGCAGCAACATGTGTGTTCTACCATTCTTTTCCAAAGTGTAAGTATTTCTTCTCCCATCATGAATGACATTCATGTCAAATTTCCATGGTATTCCAAACAAAACATGACATGCATCCATGGGAATTACATCACACATAATCTCATCTCTATATCCACCTATTTTAAATTCAGCAAGGCATTGTTCAGTTACCATTACCTGGTGTCATTTTTGCAACCATGAGACCTTATATGGATTTGGGTGTGCAGTTCTCCAGCTCCAATTTCTCCACCATCTCTCTGGATACTAAGTTATCAATGCTCCCACTATCAATTATCACCTTGCATAATATATCTTTAGTCTTGCAATTTTTCCTGAATATACTGTTCCTATGCACTAGATTTTCAATTTCTAGCTCTGGCTTTAAGAGAACCTTCCTCAACATCATGGATTTTCCATCCTCTACACCTTCTGCTTCAACATTCCTTTTATGTGCTTCTGAGATGTGAGCTTCACATCCTCCTTTCTTTCTCTTGGTACATTCCCAAGACATGTGTCTTATATTTCCATGGGCACAACACCTTACCTCTCCTCCTCTTCTTCTTCCTCTTCTTCTATAATAATTTCTCCCACCACATTGTCTCCCTCAAGAACTTCCTCCTCTTTTTGAGTTTTATGTGGTTTCTCAATCTCATTCTTGGTTTTATGTGCCTTTTCATGGGAAACTCCATTACCTTTGTTTGGTCTCCTGCCTCATCTTCATTGATTTTGTTTTCTAGCCAACTTCTTCTCTACCTTCAGTGCAATCTTATAAGAATCCTCCACTGTCATCACTATCATCATGTTGATTTCACCCTAGATTTCATATTTCAGGCCATTTATATATTTGACAACTTTTTCTTCATATTTCTCTCTTTGTCCAATCTTGATATTCATCTTGTAGAACTCCTCTATGTACTCTTTCATTGTCATGCCCTTCTGTCTCAGTTTTTGCAACTTCCTGAACAGATTTATCTGATAATCCTTGGGTATGAATTTAGCCTTCATCTTGGCTACCAATCTGTCCCAATTCTTTATCTTTTGCTTGCCTTTGCTCCTCTTATCAGCCTGCAGTTCATCCCACCACATTGTTGCATGTCCTTTTATCTTGGTGATAGCATGTCTCACCTTCTTCTCCTCCTCAACATCTTCATAATCAAAGTACTTTTCCATGGACCTTATCTAGTCCAGCAGCTCTTCAGCATTCCAAATTGCCTTCATACATTTGGATGTCTATATTTTCTCTAGCTCCCAACTTCATAACATCTTTTAGTAATCTTTCTGCAGCTACATCTTCCCCTGCAGCTTCTTCTTCGACCTGTTTCTCTTCATTTTCTACATCACTTACGTCTCCAACATCAGGTTCTATCCTCTGTGTTTCCACCATCACCTCTAACCTGGCATGAAGCTCTCTCATTTCTCTTTATACATCGTGATTGGCTACAGGTGAATCCACACGTCTCCTTGGGGTCATTATGTTGAATGGTTCTCACACACAAAGTTCAACTTCGAGTTCCTTTTCAACTACCTGAGAACAAAATCATCCTTTGATACCACTTCATGTAGACACCCCTTCCCTCCTAAGGATTCTATGACCTTTGGATCAAGGATCTTAATCTCTTGATATGAATTAGATCTTTCGAGCCTTCAGTAGCCCCTGAAACAAATTACACATGCCCCTTTTTCTCTTTAGGCACAGGTCTTATGGAACCTGCGGCCCCCCTTCTTTAGCATTTTTATAAACTTGAAATTCGGACACCAGCTCCTTATGTTGGCACCTCTTTGCATGTGACCTCGGGTTGTGACCTGGGGCTTAACCTCCTGGGTACTTCACAACATAGAGACTCTAATCAGGACTAGATCTATGATCCATGTCCCCCTTCGCAACCAACGGTTGAGATATACTTCGGGACTCTATGCTCCAGGAGTTCTGAATGTTCCAACCTCCACTTTTCCCTGGAGTGCTTTGTACCTGTAGTTCTAGATCAAGCGCCACGCATACGTCCAAATCAACAGCTTAGTTCCACTTCAGGAATTCGACGTTCAGGAGTCTCGAATGCTCACACAACCTTTTCTCCCGAAGTACTTCGTACCTATAGTTACAGATCAAGCACCACGTGTTTGCTTAAATCAATGACTCACGTTCATTTCAGGACTTCGGCATTCGGGAGCTTCGGACGTTCCTACAACCTTTTATCCTAGAGTGTTTTATTCCAGAGTCGAGGATCGTGTGCCACGCATCCTTCTCATTCGACCATGGGGATATACTTCGGGCGACCCTCTTCTCCGTGTTGCTTTATCCCCACTTCTGAAGTACGCGATCTGCTAAAATGTGTCTCCTGCAGATAAACGGCTATAAATAACTTCGGCTATTCGGGCTCCAAGAGTTTGAACCTCTCCACACCCGCTCTCTCCCGAAGTGCTTTCACCCGAGTCAACGATTTTTCGACCCGTGTCTCCCACAGATCGACGACTACAAGTCACTTTGGTTAATTGGGCTTCAAGAGTTTTGGCCACTCCACCCTCATTTTCTCTCAGAGTGATTTCACCTAGAGTCCACAGATTTCCGTGATGTTTCCTCACTCGAATCGATGACATAGACGGACTTCGTTACTCCATATATTTCCAAAGGAACTCACGGTTAACCGCCTCGCAAATTTTCTAAATCTGACGATATGGGGTGACTCTGCTTCCTCCTAAAGAAATCCTAGTTGTTAACTCATTAAACTTTACAAGCTTCTCCCCATTTGAAGATTTCTTCCTGCTATTTCTCCTGAGATTCATTTATCGAAACCCTTACTCCTTAGAGGGTTTCTTCGATACTTAGTCAACTTTCGGATCTATGCACTCCTAGCAACAGATCTTCATTCCCCTTCACGAGAAAACTCAACCTATTCATCCTAAGCTTTTTGAGTCAAAAACTCTGTCGACGCACTCCTTGTGTATGATATGCACACTCTGCATATGAAATTTTCATGCTATCTCTTCTGCGCTTTGAGTAAAAAGAATCGTTTAAATGCACTCCTTGTGTACAGTATGCACTCCTTTCATAATCTCAAGGAAGAGAAATAATTGAAACTTATTCAACACTTCACGGATTGATTCATTCACAGTATAACTTATGCATTCATGAAAACATATAATAACAAAGAATAGTTACACAACAATACTTCCATGCATTTGGATCAATATCCCTATGTTATATTCATTCAAATGTAAGTGGCTACAGCTGACACAAGAAAATAACAACTAACTCAAGAAATACTAATATGTCACTATAAATTGTTCAACATCATTATGTTCGCAGCATCAAGTTCAACAACCTCATTCAGGTGCATAATCATCTATTTATACAAGAGGACTCTTAGGGTTTCCTCTAACTACCTATCCTATCAAATTAAAAGCATTCAACTACTAAGCCTCTGTTACAATGAATTTTCTAAGATATGCAGATAGGGGCGGATGCTCCATATCTACATTGCAGTCAGTTTCATTTAAGGAAAATTGATCTCCTTTGATATCACACAATCATCTAGTCTATGTTCATTAAATATTTCTCTGAATTGTAATCGAATCAAAAAATATTTCCTTGGGATACGCCAATAGTTTGAAATTTAAAACAAATCAAAAGGTGTGCTATGCATTGTGCTCGTTGTGTTTTCCACAGGTGTTTTATTGTCGATGCTCCTGCATCATTCACAATACAATATTTAAAGGTATTCCACAACATCACTCAACCCAAATCTACCAAGAGTTATTAGATTACAGTGGATTGAAAACCATGAGTCGAAAAGCATAAAAAAGGAACTAACCTACAAGCATGTTGGAATGCACAATCTACTTGCAAAGAATACAACACATATTGAACAATTGGACTATACAGAATAAAGGAAATGTTTTAGAAAAATGCATGTAAAATGGAGTTGTGACAATAGTTAGGAATATCACCAATATTTAATGTGAAAAATATTTATGATTTTGAAGGTTATAACTTATATTAATCTAAAAAATTTGAAGTCAGGTGGATAGACAAGATGTTGAGGAAACAATAACCAGAAGATAAAAGGTATTGGAAAAAAACAGTATTCTTGAGTAGTCTAGACATGAGGTACATAATATATACAATAGTTAGTGAAATTGAAGGATAAGCCATAAGCTAAGAGTATGTGGATTCCACAACAGGAGTATCACATACTTTACAAAGACAATGTAGTGATGGAGTAAGTGATTGATGATATGTGTGAAAAAGTGCAATCTTATTTTGCAAAGGGAGTTTGATGCAAGATCATCTTGGTGTATGTCATAATATTTATATGAAAAAGGATTTTATATAAGCAAGTGTCCATTTGAAGTGTTTAGCTATCCTTTTTACACTATATGATAATTTTCTTATTAATTAGATAAATTTCCTTTTTCACGATGGTCTTGATTGTTTGGTCAAGTTGGGTGGTGATATTCCCCCACCAAGATTAAATTCACTTAAGCTAGTGACAAGTTTTTCTATCTCATCAAAGCAGTTGTTGTGTGCCAAGTATAAGAAGTATGAATTTAGTGATGGATAGAAATCCTATTAAACATTTAATGGTGTTACTTTTCTCTAATTGATATGTTTATTGGGAAAAACTAATAAATAATAAGCATTAATTTTTTGTAAAGAAAGATGATGAAAATTATGTTACTCTAATATAAAATTGATAAAAAGATACTAATATTAATAATAATTTAAGTTTAGTCCGAGAATCCCAAACAATAAATTATTATATAAAAAAATACCAATATACAATCCATCTTGACTATAGAACATAGGAACACACATACTATTAAATTGAAAACTATTGTATCATGACGGTAACTAGAGATAGCATAAAGAAAAGACATAACTCTATAAATTGGTCTTTAAATCTACTATGAATATACGATGCCACATAATAGATAAAGGATTGATAAGGCACTTGTGTCACTTTCCCCCTTCCCAGATAACTCCGGAAGGTTGTGACGAGAGTATTACAACTTGAAGGACATAAGAAAGAGATCTAACATTGAAATGCTATAAGAAAGAGATCTTACACTAAAATGTTAATAACTTTGTTAAGCTAGAAGGGGAGCAATCATATTCAACAATGCGGCAAGGATGATTTTAGGGGCTAGATTTCGCTCATGGGCTAATTTTCCATGGTTTTTCCAAAAACGAGATTCACTATTTTAAAAATGATTCGCCCAAATTCTATAGGATAAAACTATTTTACCTTAAAAATCGCCAAAAGTTTATAAAAACTATATAAAAATACTTAAAAATTTGAATATTTTTACAAAAATATCGCCAAACATTTATAGTTAACATATAAAGGATTAGTAATATTCACCAAGGTTTCTACATTTTAAAATAAATTTCCATCCTTAAAAACATCCCTGACAACAATCTTATTCAACAAGGATATCCTTATGATTCCTATAAATCATGGTTGGTTGTCATCAAACGAAAAAAATATTTTAAAATTTAATACCCTATTGGGTGTCCTCCAAAGTATGAAAACGGTCAACCACGGGGTCTCCTCAATGTGAGACTCCAATGTAAAACTTCTAAGAGGGGTCATCCACGTTTTCCATATGGAATTGTAAGAAATTCCAAGATAATAACAGTTGAGCTTTTAAGATTCAATATCCTATTTGGTCTCCCCAATGTCAAAACTTTGAGAAGGGTCGTCCACATTGTCCATATGGCATTATAAGCGATTCGAAGATAGTAGTTGATCCATTGGATTTTCTAATCAATAATAACAGATAACTTTTTATGTTCATTCAAAATGGTTTTTCATGATAGCTTGTCCTTATATGTAAGGAGATGCATAAAATATTATCATATATTAAATAGCTTTATCTTGATAATATGAACCATTTCTTAGGTAAAATTTTAGGAGTGTGGAGATGATATTGGAAGTGTCTTAACCTTTCCTCTTTATTATATATGTTCTACAAATAGATTACTTGATTGAACACTCATTCATTTGTACTTTGGTAGCATATAGGCTTAGGAGTGTGGAGATGATATTGGAAGAGTGTGGAGATGATATTGGAAGTGCCTTAGGCTTAGGAGTGTGGAGATGATATTGGAAGAGTGTGGAGATGATATTGGAAGTGCCTTAACCTTTCCTCTTTATTATATATGTTCTACAAATATATTACTTGATTGAACACTCATTCATTTGTACTTTGGTAGCATATAGACTATTTGTTTTTAGGTAAAGGAAAATATATTTATCTTGATAATATGAACCATTTCTTATGTCAAATTTTAGGAGTGTGGAGATGATATTGGAAGTGTCTTAACATTTGCCTTTTTTATTATATATGTGTTCTACAAATAGATTATTTGATTGAATATTAATTGATGTGTACTTTGGTAACATTTAGACTATCTTTTTATGGAAAGGAACTTATGAACGTAAATCATTTAAAAAAAAAAAAAAAACCATTTTGAATAAATAAAAAAATCATGAATTATATTATAAAGTTTGTTTATCATAAACACATTTGTAATGGAGCCTTCTCACCTCCTAGTATATGTTTTCATGCCTTGCTAATTATTGTTCCATTTCTTGTTGATGGTACTATGTGTGGCGACAATCTCCTTATACTTCAATATTGTTTTATGCAAATTAGTCTTTGATGCCTAGCTAGTACAATAGTATGAATTTATGATTATGGGGGGATTGTTATCCTTTCAACTCCTAATATTATATTGTTGACCAATTTTATGTACGTTTTGGGATATAGTCTTTATACTAAGCATTATGTACTTAGGTATGTGTTACAATTGACCATTATATGATAGTTACGATTAATATAAAATGTATTGTATGACATTATGTGAATATGATTTACTTAAAAAAGGGAAATTTACATTCAAAATTATGGTTTAGAGGGAATTGAGTCCCAATATGTGATCCATATATATTCAACTCTAGGTTGTAATGTTGAAATTTTAACACCTTTTGTTGAGTTTGAGTAATTAACAACAATCATGACTAATCAAGTCCATATTCCAACTTTGTTGGAAAGTCAGTTTTCATTGATGTCAATGTTGGAAGGTTGGATTTCATTTATGTCAACCCTAGAAGAATCCCTAAAGCAAGTTTGGAAGTCTCTAGAAGTAATGGGTGTATTTGAATAAGTCTCCAAAGTGGTCCCCTTATGGAACTTTGAATAAGTCTTCAAGAAGCCCTTGAAGTATGGTTAAGTGGTTAAGCAGTTATGAAGCCCCAGAGGAGTGGTCATGAAGCTCGAAGTTCATTGGAGAAAAAGAGGGTGAAGGACAATGCAAATGGATGCAAAAGTATCATAGATGGATGGTCCTTGTCATGTTGTTTCCAATGGTAGGTTGTATGTCACATGGTTCCTCATGATTGAGAAGTTATACCTTCTTAAATATGAAGCCCTGAAGTATGGTTAAAAAACCTCTAAATGATTCCAACAAGAAGTTACAAGATGACCCCAAAATAAACTAAAGGAGAAAATTTGTTGCAAACAAAAAGTTACAAGTTGGCCCTAAAGTAATATAAAGGAGTTACTTGGAAGGGTATAAATCCACATTCAAATCCTCTCATTCGATTAACCAAGTAAGAAATGAAGCAAGTATGTGATCTCTTAGTGAATCTAAGGCAACAAAGGAGTGGGAAGAAGGAAGTCTTAGAGCCTCAAATTGGAGAAGGGTTTATGGTAACTCTAATTGAGTAGACCCCTATAGGTCAGTATAGGGTGTCTGGTGAGGCCCCTAAGGGTTACACAACACTTGTTAAGTGAGGCACTGACTATTGTTTGGTCTAGTCCTGTGAGGTTGAGGAAAAGCTTGATGATGGAGATATTGTTTTGACGTTGAAGCTTGAGGAAAGTTCGATGGTCTGATATCTCATGTATCAGGTTTTACAAAATGAAAATGTATGTTATTCTAAATATTTTTAGGATTATATCTTGAGGGTTATGGAACATGGTGTTGGAATATGTTTTGAGGCATATCATGGATGGTTTGGCACATGCTTAAGGCATGGAAAATTTTTGTGGTACATCTTGGATACTTTGGTACATGGCTTGAGGCATGCTTTTGGCATATGTTATGATAAATATCTTGGTGATTTTGGAACATTTTTTATATGTTGGTATATGCTTGAGGCATATATTGGAGATGTTGGTACTTGCTTGAGACATATTTTGGAACATGTTTTGGGACATGGTTGATGCACATCTTGATGGTCATGGTACATGGCTAAGTCATATCATGGATATTTTGGAACAGTCATTAGGCATGTATTGAATGTTTTTGGTACATGGTTTGAGGTATATCATGGATGCTTTAGCACATGCTTGAATCACATCTTGGATCATGGTTTGATGCATATCATAGTGATTTTGAGGACATGATTTGGGGATTTTCTTAGTGATCTTGACATAAGTTTTATGTGGTTATTGGGATGGAATTGGTTTTGATGATGATGCAGTTTGAGGTCGGTTTTGATATGATGATGTATCAATGACAACAATAGTGACAGGTTGAGTCTACATCTTTGTTTTAGGGAGGAAGGAAGTGTTGGAGCATAACTCTAACTTACATTAGTTTATACCTAGCTTAGACTCATAGATCTTGGTTAATACATTCATTTACACTTTATTTCACCTAATTTGGCCACATATAGAAGAAGGGTGCCTCATCCCTAGATTTTAGGGAAAAATGGTATTTTTAGATCAAGACTCAACTCCAGGTTCTTGATTTTCTTGATTTATTCATGATTTATTCCAACTCCCCTGTGCAAAAACTGATATATAATTGGGGAATGCACACCTTCTCTTTGAGTGATATATTTACTCCTTAATTAATGATTTTTGTCGTTACTATTATTACTAACTACTATTTCGGGTCAGTTAAGTGAGTTGGAACTGCTTCTCTTGTCAGTTAAGTGAGCTTAAGTGAGATAATGCGCATCACTTGACTCCTGTGTACATTAATGAGTGTGTGAAATGTATCTTTAGTGCTCTAGGTCGAACTATGTGGTCTGCCTTAGCTTATGACACCAATTTTAGTTATTTCTAGCTCTTTTTGACTAGAATTTCTAGGTTGGAAATTCTATATATTCACCTCCTCTCTTATTTTTGAGGATGGTTGCTCATGTATATTCATTTTTTATTAATATAATTCTCTGATTTATGGAGAAAAAAATTTCTCTCATCTCTTGAATATCAGCAAATTGTTTTTGTTCAATTTAACTAGAATTCTAGATCTATCGAGGTTTTTGCAAGAATTCTACATGGTATCAGAGCTAGATTGAATCTAGTGGATTGTACACTATTTTATTTGCAGGTATATATCATCAGGAGGTGCAGCAATGGATCATCTCTCTCAACCCACAAAACTCATTCTAAATCCTTTCAATTACTTCGAATGGAAGACAGATATCTCTCTGCTCCTCCGAAGCAAAGGGCTTTACTGGGTAACAATGGGAACGGAGAAAGAACAGACTGCTGCAGCGGAGAAGAAAAAGTATTTAAATAAATTATATCAAGCAATTGAGCTGATATTCCTATCAATTTCCAGAGATCTCTTCTTTCATGTCAGTAGAGACACTACTCCCGAGGTGGTCTAGACCACATTGGAAGGAACTATTCGGCAAGTAGGATGAAATGAGAGTGCATCAACTGGAGAATGAACTCATAACCCTAAGTCCAATTCATTTCAACAACCTGCAAGAATTATTCACCAAGTTAAAATCCCTCCTTGTTGAACTTAATGCATGCGGAGTCACGAAAGAGGAAGAACAACTCATCCTTTCAATTCTCTCGAAATTAGGCACTAAATATTCTGTATTTGTGTCATCTTTTCAAGCATCTAAATTGACTCAGGAAAAATGGAAAATGCCTCCATTGAATGATTTCATTGCAGCATTGACTCAAGAGAAAGCTAAGTTAGTCCAAATGGGTGCCATCAAGCGTTCCAAGAACCAAGAACTTGCGGCTACTAATTCTCCAAAGAGGAGTGGAAAAGACAAGAAAAAAGGAACGGGTAAATTTCCTAAATCGAAGAAGGAGAGATCTGCACAATCTTCAAATAAATCTTTTGAGCCTAAGGGTAAGAAGAATAAGGAAATAACACTTTGTAGCTACTATTTCAAAGGTTTTCATCACGAATAAAATTGCATGAGGAATACTATCAATGAGATGGCTAAGCAATTGCAGCAACACAATCTCACGGTGCCCGAAAATGCAAAGAAGAAAGATGATAACAGAACGGGAGGGAGAGAACGATATGGTCATGCTTTAATGGCTGTCAAATCCACTCCATCATCTTGGATCTTTGATTCAGGTGCATCAAACCATATGGCTGCATCAAAACATGAATTTTCCTCCATCGAAGAAAGCACCAAATCGCCAATTTACTTAGGAGATGCCACACCTGCAAAGGTGTGCGGAGAAGGAATTGTTGATCTTGAAGGGGGCTTCTTCACAAATGTGCTTCATGTTCCCTCGCTGTCCACAAATATTCTCTCAATATATTAGATCGCTCATTACAGCTCTGGAAGGAAGGTGGAGTTCACTTTGGACTCCGCAGTGATTACCGACATTTCCACAGTCTCACAACTTGCACATTGAATTGCAGATCACGGTTCTCGTTTGTATTAATTCTCCCACTTTGTTCCTAAATATATTAGCACTGTATTTCTGTCACAATCTAATGATATCATCAGGTTATGGAATGAAATATTTGGCCATCTAAACTATAAGTACTTGCATCAACTCAGCAAGGAAAACATGGTAGAAGGATTGCCATCTATTAAATTCACAAGTGGTGTATGTCAAGGATGCATTCTTGGCAAGCATCCAAAGAAAAAGTTTGACAAAAGGAAGGCACAGAGAGCTTCTTCACCTCTTGGGCTGATTCATAGTGACATCATGGGCCCATTCCCGCAGACTTCAATCAGTAAGGCTTTATATGTACTCACCTTCATAGATGATTTCTCTCGCTTTACTTGGGTATTTTTTTTGAAATTAAAATCGAAAGTATTTGAATGCCTTATAGAATTTAAAGCACTTGTTGAGAATAAGTCTGGGTGTAAGATTAAGATACTCCATACTAATAATGGGGGGGAGTATGTCAACAAAGATGTGCAGCAACTTTGTATTGATGCAGGTATACAACTACAACACACAGTGCCATATACACCACAGCAGAACTATGTTGCGGAGAGGAAAAACCAGTCCTTAAAAGAGATGGAAAATTGTATGCTACAGTCGAAATCATTAGCTCCCAAGCTATGGGCTGAAGATATGGGCTAAAGATATTAATTGTGCAGCATACATTTAAAAAAAAATTCCTCACAAATCACTCAAAGGCACCACTCCTTTTGAATGTTGGACCGGTAAGAAATCGAAAGTGTCGCACTTTCGTATTTTTGGTTCACGAGCATGGGCTCACATTCCGACAGATAAAAGGAAGGATTTGGAGCCTCAAAGTGTTGAATGAATATTTTTTGGATATCCTGAAGGTGTCAAAGGATATATACTATTGGAATCTCACACTAAAAATTTCATTCTAGATCGAAGTGTGAAGTTTGAAGAAGAATCACTGCATGATTTTTCAGAAGACCCTGTCGAGGAACTGATTGTTGTCACTGATGAGGAGGAGTCAGAAACTTCTTCGAGCACTTCAGAGAAGCCATCAGAGCAGCCTTTTGGGTCTGATACAGAGGATGAGGAGAAATTCATGGCTTCTCCAACTCATTTGCCAAATTGGGTAGAGAAAACCCTGCAAGATGCGGATGAACTAGTCGGTGATCGTGTGGATACAAGAAGAAATAGATCACAGTTTTTTGGGGATCCTCAAGACCTGGCTACCACAAAACCTTTGCTGACCATACATTTCTATATGTCACTTGGTTCAGATCCAAAGTCACACTCTGAGGCTGCTGGAAACCCACTTTGGGAGGCTGCCATGGATGAAGAGTACTCTGCCCTTATGGACAACAACACATGGGACTTGGTTCCACTTCCGAAAAGAAGAAAGCTTGTTCGATGTCGATGGATATATCAAAAAAATATTGCTGCATATGGTGAGATCAGAAAGTACAAATCTCGGCTTGTCGCAAAAGGATACTCACAGGTACATGGCATAGACTACACAGAGACATTTGCCCCTATTGCAAAAATGGACTCCAT
Source organism: Picea sitchensis (assembly GCA_010110895.2). NCBI lineage: Eukaryota > Viridiplantae > Streptophyta > Pinopsida > Pinales > Pinaceae > Picea > Picea sitchensis. The sequence goes on along the minus strand of SNQJ01S0123012.1, from coordinate 30,395 downwards.
TTGACTAGTTTTGGTCATTACCGCTTCTCGCAGATGGGAATATCACCACATGGATGTAAAGAGTGCATTTATTCATGGAGATCGCAAGGAGGAGATCTATATGGAGCAGCCACAGGGATACATTCAGAACTCTTCCCTCGTTTGCAGATTAAAGAAATCTTTGTATGGCCTAAAACAGGCTCCTAGAGCCTGGTATGCAAAGATGGATTATTTCCTTCTTTCCATTGGATTCATTCGATGAAAATATGATCCAAATGTTTATTTTCTGCAACATGATGATTCCCTCTTTCTGATAGTACTTTATGTAGATGACTTATTGATGACAGGTAACCTTACTTCAGCTATTGATTCGGCAAAATCAACATTGCACAATCGGTTTTCCATGACAGATTAGGGACTGTTACACTACTTTCTTGATCTTGAAGTTTCTCAGTCTACTTCAAGGATCAAGATGGCACAGTCTAAGTATGCATCAGATCTACTTGTCTGCTTTCAGATGATAGAATGCAAGCCAACAACATCTCCCTTTCTTTCAGGGGTCAGATTTGAGGATGCGGGTACTACACCTTTGGTGGATAGTACATTGTATCAGCAATTGGTTGGGATTTTGTTGTATATTACTCACACCCGACCTGATATCTCTTTTCGAGTAGGAGTTTGTTCCAGATATATGCAAGAGCCTCATGAGCTTCACTGGAAAGCTGCAAAGAGAATCCTTAGATATGTGAAAGGTACTCCCAGTTTTGGTATCTTTTATGTTGCAGATTCCCCACTTTCACTAATTGGGTACACAGATTCTGATTGGGTTGGCGATGGTATAGACCGCAAGTCCACCTCTGCTTATGTTTTCATCTTTGGTTCAGGGCCATTCTGCTGGTATAGCAAGAAGCAATCCATGATTTCTTTATCTACAGTAGAGGCAGAGTATAGAGGTGTAGTGAATGCAGCTACACAGGCTGTTTGGTTGTGGGGGATTCTCTCCGAGTTTGGTATTCAGTATCCACTTCTGACTGTCATATTTTGCGACAATCAGGGGTCCATTCAGATATCGATTGATCCAGTTCAGAGAAAGAGGACCAAGCACATCGATATTCACATGCATTACATCTGCGAGCTGATCCGTGACATAGTCATTTCACTGCAGTACTGTCCCACAGAGCAGCAGGTTGCAGACATCTTCACCAAGTCCTTCACTGAAAAGAAATTTTCAGAACTGAGAGTTATGCTTGGAGTGGTGGAGACAACTGAGTAGATCACTTTTGGCCACTCAACATTTTTTTTCCTCTTTTTTTTTCGGGGGGGGTGGGTGTTTCCCATGAGGTTTTCCCTCTTTCCTCTTTTCATGAGGATTTCTTTTATGTAATGAGTACATAAAATGGCCAAGTTGTCAGGACTCAAATTTTTTGTCATTACAGTTAGGCTTAAGGGGGGGTGTTGGAGCATAACCCTAATTTACATTAGTTTATACCTAGCTTAGAGTCCTAGATCTTGGTTAATACATTCATTTACACTTTATTTCACCTAATTTGGCCACATAGAGAAGAAGGGCGTCTCATCCCTAGATTTTAGGGAAAACTGGTATTTTTAGATCAAGACTCAACTCTCGGTTCTTGATTTTCTTGATTTATTCATGATTTATTCCAACTCCCCCATGCAAAAACTCATCTATTATTGGGGAATGTGCACCTTCTCTTTGAGTGAGAGATTTATTCCTTAATTAATGATTTTTGTCGTTACTATTATTAGTAACTACTATTTTGGGTCAGTTAAGTGAGTTGGAACTGCTTCTCTTGTCAGTTAATTGAGCTTAAGTGAGATAATGTGCATCACTTGACTCTTGTGGACATTAATGAGTCTGTGACATGTATCTTTAGTGGTCTAGGTCGAACTATGTGGTCTCCCTTATCCTATGACACCAATTTTAGCTATTTCTAGTTTTTTTTTACTAGAATTTCTATGTTGGAAATTCTATATATTCACCTCCTCTCTTCTTTTTGAGGATGGTTGCTCATGTATATTCATTTTTTATTCATATAATTCTCTGATTTATGGAGAAAAAAATTTCTCTCATCTCTTGAATATCAGCAAATTGTTTGTGTTCAATTTAACTAGAATTCTATATCTATCGAGGTTTTTGCAGGAATTCTACATGGTATCAGAGCTAGATTGAATCTAGTGGATTGTACACGGTTTTATTTGAAGGTATAGATCATCAGGAGGTGAAGAAAGAAGCAATGGATCATCTCTCTCATCCCACAAAATGCATTCTAAATCCTTTCAATTACTTCGAATAGAAGACATAGATCTCGCTGCTCCTCCGAAGCAAAGGGCTTTACTGAGTAACAATGGGAACGAAGAAAGAACCGACTGTTGCAACGGAGAAGATAAAGTTTTTAAATAAATTAGATCAAGCAATTGGGCTGATATGCCTATCAATTTCCAGATATCTCCTCTTTCATGTCAGTGGAGCCACTACTCCCGAGGTGGTCTGGACCACATTGGAAGGACTATTCGGCAAGTAGGATGCAATGAGAGTGCATCAACTGGAGAATGAACTCATAACCCTAAGTCCAATTCATTTCAGCAACCTGCAAGAATTCTTCACCAAGTTCAAATCCCTCCTCATTGAACTTAATGCATGTGGAGTCACGAAAGAGGAAGAACAGCTCATCCTTTCAATTCTCTCGAAATTAGGCCCTGAATATTCTGTATTTGTGTCATCTTTTCAAGCATCTAAATTGACTCAGGAAAAATGGAAAATGCCTCCATTGAATGATTTCATTGCAGCATTGACTCAATAGAAATATAAGTTAGTCCAAATGGGTGCCATCAAGCATTCCAAGAACCAAGGACTTGCGGCTATTAATGCTCCAAAGAGCAATGGAAAAGACAAGAAAAAAGGAATGGGTAAATTTCCTGAATCAAAGAAGGAGAGATCCGCACAATCTTCAGATAAATATTTTGAGCCTAAGGGTAAGAAGCAGAAGGAAATAACACTTTTCATCTATTTTTTCTAAGGTTTTCATCACGAAGAAAATTGCATGAGGAATACTATCGATGAGATGGCTAAGCAATTGTAGCAACACAATCTCACAGTGCCCAAAAATGCAAAGAAGAAAGATGATAACAGAACGGGAGGGAGAGCACGATCTGGTCATGATTTAATGGATGTCACATCCACTCCATCATCTTGGATCCTTGATTCAGGTGCATCGAAGCATATGGCTGCATCAAAAGATGAATTTTCCTCCATCGAAGAAAGCACCAAATCCCCAATTTACTTGGGAGATGCCACACCCACAAAGGTGTGCGGAGAAGGAATTGTTGATCTTGAAGGGAGATGATTCAAAAATGTGCTTCATGTTCCCTCTATGTCTACAAATATTATCTTGATATATCATATCACTCATTCCAGCTCCGGAAGGAAGGTGGAGTTCACTCTGGACTCCGCAGTGATTACTGATATTTCCACAGACTCACAGCTTACACATGGAATTGCAGATCACGGTTCTCGTTTGTATTTCTTCTCCCACTTTGTTCCTAAATATATTAGCATTGTATTTATGTCACAATCTAATGATATCAG
>SNQJ01S0123012.1:16038-26799 GCA_010110895.2 Picea sitchensis | reverse complement strand
TTGAATGCCTTATAGAATTTAAAGAACTTGATGAGAATGAGTCTGGGTGTAAGATTAATATACTCCATACTAATAATGGGGGGGATTATGTCAACAAGGATGTGCAGCAACTTTGTATTGATGTAGGTATACAACTACAACACACAGTACCATATACACCACAACAAAACGATGTTGCGGAGAGGAAAAAGTGGTCCTTAAAAGAGATGGAAAATTGTATGCTACAGTCGAAATCATTAGCTCCCAATCTATGGGCTGAAGCTATTAATTGTGCAGCATACATTCAAGANCCGACAGATAAGAGGAAGGCTTTGGAGCCGCAAAGTGTTGAATGAATATTTGTTGGATATTCTGAAGGTTTCAAAGGATATATATTGCTGGACTCTCACACTGAAAAGTTCATTCTAGCTCGAAGTGTGAAGTTTGAAGAAGAATCACTGCATGATTTTTCAGAAGACCCTGTCGAGGAACCACTTGTTGTCAATGATGAGGAGGAGTCAGAAAATTCTCCGATCACTTCAGAGAATCCATAAGAGAAGCCTTTTGGGTATGATACAGAGGATGAGGATCAGTTAATGGCTTCTCCAACTCAGTTTCCAACTTGGGCAGAGAAAACCCTGCAATATGTGGGTGAACTAGTCGGTTATCCTGCGGATACAAGAAGAACTAGATCACAGTTTTTTGGGGATCCTCAAGCCCTGGCTGCCACAGAACCTTTTCTGACCATACATTTCTATATGTCACTTGGTTAAGATCCAAAGTCACAGTCTGAGGCTGTTGGAAACCCACTTTGGGAGGCTTCCATGGATGAAGAGTACTCTGCTCTTATGGACAACAACACATGGGATTTGGTTCAACTTCCGAAAGGAAGAAAGCTTGTTCAATGTCGATGGATATATCAAAAAAATATTGCTACATATGGTGAGATCAGAAATTAAAAAGATAGAATTGTCACAAAATGATACTCACAGGTACATGGCATAGACTACATAGAGACATTTGCACCTATTGCAAAAATGGACTCCATTCGACTAGTTTTGGCCATTACCGCTTCTCACAGATGGGAAGTTCACCAAATGGATGTGAAGAGTGAATTTCTTCATGGATATCTCAAGGAGGATATCTATATGGATCAGCCATAGGGATACATTCATAAATGTTTCCTCGTTTGCAGATTAAATAAATCTTTGTATGGCCTAAAACAGGCTCACAGAGCTTGGTATGCAAAGATGGATTCTTTCCTTCTTTCCATTGGATTCATTCGATGAAAATCTGATCCAAATGTTTATTTTCTACAACATGATGATTCCCTCTTTCTGATAATACTTTATGTAGATGACTTATTGATGACAGGGAACCTTACTTCATATATTGATTCGGCAAAAGCAGCATTGCACGATCGATTTTCCATGACAGATTAGGGACTGTTAAACTACTTTATTGGTCTTGAAGTTTCTCAGTCTACTTCAAGGATCAAGATGGAATAGTATAAGTATGCATCATATCTACTTGTCCACTTTTATATGACAGAATGCAAGCCAGCAACATCTCCCTTTCTTTCAGGGGTCAGATTTGAGGATGTGGGTACTACACCTTTGGTGGGCAGCACACTGTATCGGCAGTTGGTTCGGAGTTTGTTGTATATTACTCTCACCCGACCTGATATCTCTTTTGGAGTAGGAGTTTGTTACATATATATGCAGGAGCCTCATGAGCTTCACTAGAAATTTCCAAAGAGAATCCTTAGATATGTGAAAGGTACTCCAAGTTTTGGTATCTTTTATGTTGCAGATTGCCCACTTTCACTAATTGGGTACACAGATTCTGATTGGGTTGGTGATGGTACATACTGCAAGTCCACCTCTGGTTATGTTTTCAACTTTGGTTCAGGGCCATTCTGCTGGTCTAGCAAGAAGAAATCCATGATTTCTTTATCTACAGCAGAGGCAGAGTATAGAGGTGTAGTGAATGTAGCTACACAGGTTGTTTGGTTGCAGGGGCTTCTCTCTGAGTTTGGTATTCAGTATCCACTTCCGACTGTCATATTTTGTGACAATCAAGGGTCCATTCAAATATCGATTGATCCAGTTCAGAGGTAGAGGACCAAGCACATCGATATTCACATGCATTACATCCGCGAGTTGATCCGTGACAGAGTCATTTCACTGCAGTACTTCCCCACAGAGCAGTAGGTTGCAAACATCTTCACCAAGTCCTTCACTGAAAAGAAATTTTCAGAACTAAGAGTTATGCTTGGNTGTAATGAGTACATAAAATGGCCAAGTTGTCGGGACTCAAATTTTTTGTCATTACAGTTAGGCTTAAGGGGGGGTGTTGGAGCATAACCCTAACTTACATTAGTTTATACCTAGCTTAGAGTCCTAGATCTTGGTTAATACATTCATTTACACTTTATTTCACCTAGTTTGGCCACATAGAGAAGAAGTGCGCCTCACCCCTAGATTTTAGGGAAAACTGGTATTTTTAGATCAAGACTCAACTCCCGATTCTTGATTTTGTTGATTTATTCTTGATTTTCTTGATTTATTCATGATTGATTCCAACTTCCCCATGAAAAAACTCATCTATTATTGGGGAATGCACACTTCCTCTTTGAGTGAGAGATTTATTCCTTAAGTAATGATTTTTGTCGTTACTATTATTAGTAACTACTATTTCGGGTCAGTTAAGTGAGTTGGAATTGCTTCTCTTGTCAGCTAAGTGAGCTTAAGTGAGATAATGCACATCACTTGACTCTTGTGGACATTAATGAGTGTGTGACATGTATCTTTAGTGGTCTAGGTCGAACTATGTGGTCTCCCTTAGCTTATGACACCTATTTTAGTTATTTCTAGCTTTTTTTTACTAGAATTTCTATGTTGGAAATTCTATATATTCACCTCCTCTCTTATTTTTGAGGATGGTCGATCATGTATATTCTTTTTTGATTAATATAATTCTCTGATTTATGGAGCAAAAACTTTCTCTCATCTCTTGAATATCAGCAAATTGTTTGTGTTCAATTTAACTAGAATTCTAGATCTATCGGGGTTTCTGCAAGAATTCTATAGGAAGGGGTAAGGAAAGGGGGTTGGAACCTTCTTCTGGTTGGAGCTGAATAATATAGGGAGTCATATCTTCCTCTAGGTTGGAACCTATGAATCAGGGGGTTTGGGCATCCTTTCTGTTGGAGTTGGAGAATTCAAGGAGTTGTATCTTCCTTCAAATTGGAGCATATAAGCTGGGGAGTTGGAGCCTCCTTCCAGTTGGAGGTGGAGAATATAGGGAGTTGTAGTTTCCTTTAGGTTGGATCCTGTAAATAGGGGGTCAGTGTCTCCTTCATGTTGGTGCTAGAGAATCTTGGAAGTTGGTGATTCCTATGAATCTAATATTGAAGGTATATATTAAATGAATTAAAGATGGTTTTCTCCCATTTGGGTTTCCAAGTAAAACTCTTGTGTAATGTGCATGTGTGGTTATATGTTTATGATATGTTAAATGAAATCATAAGTGGATGTAATTGGTCATAACTTAATGTTTACATTTTATGGTTCAAAATGGTAAAAAGTGATTAATATTGATTAACCCCCCCCACCTCAGTATTGATGAATATTCCAACAATTGGTATTAGAGTGGGTCCTTGAGAATCAGTATAACCACTGGAAGGTATATCGTGGAGTGCATAGATAATGGAGCACCAATATTTGATGGTCAATACTATGAGATGTGGAGTATAAGGATGAGAGTATTTTTTAGAGGCACAGGGGCATGATGTTTGGTACTCAGTTGTTCTAGGATACACTACTACAAATAAACCTTCGAAGACTGCAACCAAGAAAGAATTAAAAAGGAATAAAAAAATAGCAATGGATGCCATCATGGATGTATTACCTTATTCAGTAAAAGTCAAAATGGGAAAATGTCCATCATCCAAAGAGATTTGGGATAAGCTACATAATCTCTACTATAACGAATCATGTCTTGCAACCACAGGTCCATACCATGTTGATCAAGATAAAAAAGATTTTTTGATAGAACAAGAAGAAGGAATCTCATCAGATTAGATAGATCTAGAAGAAGATTATGAAGAAGGTGAAGTAGATCTTTAAGAAGAACTAATCAATGATTTAAGTGAACTAAAAAGAGAAAGGAGCGGAAAAAAACTCTCAAGAAAGAATTAATCAAGATAAAGGAGGTTTCTCAAAACCCTAAAAAAATTCTAAAGAGGTCTAGTAGGTTATCATAAATCTAAAGGTACAACTCGAAGAAGCCAAAGTTGTTGAAGAAACACTCAAAAATCAGTTGGAAGAAAAGCAATATTTGGAAAATGAAATAGCATCACTAAGAAAGGAAGCAAAGAAGAGAGAATCAATTTTGACAAGTTGTCTTAAAGAAAAATCTGAATACTTAAACAAGCTTGAAGAAAAATTTAGTCAACAAGAAAGAATATTTGAAGAATAAATCATCTCTTTGAAAACCCAACTTGAATAAGCAAAGAGAACAAAATAAGTAATGAGTATCCAAATGATGAAATAAGAAGAAGATTGCGAGAAGCTTGAAGAATAAGTCATCACATTAAGGGTTCAAGTTGACAAGCTAAACAAGAAATTGAAAATCTCCCAAGCACTAGAAGGCATTCTTAGCTCTCAATGGTCACCATTCAATAAAGTGGGTATTGGATACGTAGGTGAGGCCTCATGCAAATAATATGCAAATTCTAATCCCAACAAGAGCATTGAAGAGAGAGGAAGCTCCATAGCTTCAGTAGAGAAATATAAAGAGAAGTGTTATAGGTTTCCAGAAAGGAAGAATGAAGAGAAGGCTAACAATTATGTATAAATTCTCAAAGGAAGAGATCATGGTCAACAAGATTCAAAGAGTAATGAATGCAGAAGAAGTGTACCCCCAAGAAGAATATGCTTCATTCACTATGAAGGGATGAACAGAAGAGAAGATCGTTATCAGTTAAGGCACGCATTCAAAAGGAATACATCACAAAGAGGATCAATGACTCCCAGGTATCAAATTTTATTTTTTGGTTATTCTTTTACTTGTAATAAATTTGGACATGAAGTTGTAGATTACAGAGCATGTGGAATAAATGTTCAAGCAATAAATGTTTATGTGGCTCCCCATAGTATTGAATGTTACAAATTCCACAACTGTGGACACATAGATCGCGACTGTAGAAGCATGATGAAGTATTCCATGAAGGAAACACTCATATCAGGTACAAGAAGGTTTGGATAAGAAAACAAAAACAAGAAGAGAAAGTGAATGAAGAACTCCCAGAGATCATAATCACAAGATTTACAGAAGTATGAGATAATGACGAATCTACAGGTAAACAGGAAGATGTAAATATTCAAAAGGATGATCTTGGAGCAAAGCATGTTTATACATTTTTCTAAGACATCTAGCTTGGAGACTCCCAGTAATGTGAATATTGAAGAGGGGGAGTCTAAGAAACAACTATTACATATTGGAGAACTATCTTTCATGAAGATTCTAAATGGTCTGATGGCAGAGGTAGATAATGTCTCATGATAGATTGGTTGATTACTTCATGGTGCAATTTAGAACACATGTTGTCCATGAAAATATGAAGGGATTAGCTGGAAGACACAAGGAATATCATTAGCATATGTTTGAGGCAGAGATTCATGATTGTAAGGAGGATTCTGAGCATGTATTCAAGCAGGGATATATTCATTACAGATTCCAGAACATGTTTTTGTTGCAGACTCATAGAGTTTGATTTGAATACATAGCAGACTATTGGACATATTTGTTTCAGCTTGAGAAGCAAGTATATGTGGTGATCAGTTACAACAAATATTAGAGAAATCTTCAGAATAGTAAAGTGACAAATGGGTCAGCATTGTGTGCATTTGAGTAGCAGAGTCATGGACAATTTTGTGACACTTATTTAGAGATGAATTCATGAGATACTTGGTAGGTATAGAATACAATACAGTGAACCACTAAAGACACATGGTAGTGAATGAAATCATGAGCTCAAAAGGAATTGCAAAAAGACTCGTTATGATTGTCATCAAGAGGAATGCTTAATAAAGTATATGACTCAAAAGAGAAGCATATTGACAGATGGAACCATCTATTCACAAGAAAGAAAACCGTGAGAAGAACAACAAGACAGGAGGAGTTATACTGTCAAACTTAGATTGATTTATGATTATTCCATTGATGTCATCTCAGTGAAGACATGACAAGCCATGAAGGAACCTTAACATGAAATCTTTTAATATATGTCAGTGGATTACACCAGGAAGTACCAATGGACAAGAATACCCAGAAGAGAGGACATGAATTATATGCAAAAATCCCCACATTGACCTACAAAACATCTTTCAAAGAAGATAGGGGGAGAGAAAGATCAGGAAAAAAAAGAAGAAGAAATTGGGGGAGAGATTGTCAAAAGAAGGTATACATTCATGGAAGTTACCTTTTTCCATTTGTTGGCACAGGGGCAGACCCATGGTTTATCTCTAATAGTGCACCAACAAGCCCTAACTACTGGCCCTTTCGAAAACACCTGTGAAGCAAATGAAGTCTCACCAGAAGTAGCAATAGGGGGTTGCAGGACACAGGTGTCTAAAACCAGAGAAAATGCAAGTGGAATCAGGGAAATCACACACAGAGATCAAATTATTCTTTCCAAGCATAAACCTACTTTGCACAGTTATATATTATATCTAACATACTAATGCATCATCATAGTAATAGAAGTAAAGAACACAACATAAATCACTCACAACACAAGATATATGTCGTTCACCCTCTCCCTAGGGCTACATCCATAGAACTGTGCTTTATAATATATTAGGTGAAATCTTACAGTTCTATCTGAGCTCTTAGCTTGCAGATCTCTCTATTTCTCTCTTCTCTCTATGTCCCTTCCCTATGCACCCAGCTACAGGGTTGATCTTCGCACCCAGTTGAAGATCTTACAATACCGAATTCTCTCACATCACAATATTTCTCTCTCTACATTAACAACAACGAACTCAGAACGAACCCATCCCAGGTCCTCTTGACCTTTATTTATACATTACAATAGCTCACCGACAACCTTAGGCTGAAGCCTAGGTGTCAATATCCTAGGTGTCTAAAACGCTAGGTCAACTTGACCTGTGTTTTCAGGGATTTACCAGCCTATCTTTCCTTCCTTCCCAGAGGGTTCTCTAAAGCATCTATTGGTGGCTTTGTCCACTTCTTGAGTTGTCCACAATCCACCTTCCTTGTTGATATGTCTTCCTCAATCTCCTCATTTAACGAATTTGTGTCTCGAACTTCGCTCCATATTTCCTGCTTCTTTAACCACTTTGACCTGATCTCAATCAACCTTCCTTCTGCATAGTTCGTGTTTCTCCTTTTCTTCCAAAATATTCTCTTTCTTCCATAGTCAAGGGCCAACAGGCCCCCAAAACTCACCTATGACTCGTCCCAAGGCACTCTGATATGAATCTTCTTTTTTACCTCAACTTCAGACTGCATAGCATAGCCTATAATTTCTCCTATGTTCCTCCACCCTGTGTGTAGACTATCGTTCTTGTGTCTGGTACCCAGTCTCAACTACACCTAGTACCTAGACCCTTCTCCTTCTGTTTTTACCAAGAGTTGCGAGGCAGCTAGTTGTCATAGTACAATTTCAATCGTCTCCCATTCACCAATCCTTCCTTCCACTCCCCATTCAAATTCTTAAGTTGTGCAACTCCTCCTTCTATAACATAGGAAACCTCATATGGCCCCAGCCAATGTGTTTTGAACTTCCCTGGATGCTTCATGAACTTTTTATCATATAACAATACCAGATCTTCTTGATTAAATTATTTCTTCTTGATATAACTATCATGGTAGGCCTTTTCTCGTTCCTTCTAAACCTGCTGATGAAATCCTGCAATAAATTTGTCTTCTTCTAGTTCAACCAACTGTGAGAGTGATCAGGGGATCAAATTTTGCTCAAAAATTCATAGTGCTTGGAATCGCTTCAAATAGAACGAGAGCATAGGTCTCGTCATTACGAACCCAACACAACTCATTTGGGTTCAAACGGACGTCGGGAGCAAGAGATATCGTGTTCTGTTCAAAATGGCAAACAGGCAAAAAAAGGATGTTGACTGTACAGTCTGTATGGACGCTGATGTGGCAGGTCGTATGACACATGGAAGGCTATACGATACATGGCAGGCAGTTATTGGACAGTTGGCATGTGACATGGTTTGTTGGCAGTGAATGGGATGGCGACACGTGACCCAATCAATGGTCGCCACGTGTCACCTGTTTATTGGTTAAAATCTTTGCACTTGGCAGGAGTCGACCCCGTGACCTCCGGGCAGGGTAAAGCTTTGGGAAAGGCCGCCCAACCGGCGTGCCCACACATGTTACTTAATATATAAATGCGTTGTAATATATTTAACATTGCAAAAATGTGTGTGGGGGCATGAACCGGGCCGGGGCTAAGCCCCGACCCATGATTATATATTGTATTGCATACGACCGGTGCTACGGTGGTTAGACCACCTATAATATATGTTGTCAATGTTTCAATGTGCATGGTTTGGTTAGCATGTGACCAACATGTATGCGCGCGGGTTTAAACCTTACAATTATGTCAATGGATTGAAACTTTAGCCCTGTTGTGTAATAGCGCGCAGTCATGTGGTGACCATGTGCCCACGGGCCTTGGTAGTTAAGGCCGCACGTAACCATTCGACAATTTGGACCGGTTGTGCGGTTGCGCCCGATGCCAAGTTTTTACGCTTTAAAATGTGTGTGGGCTAGGTTGAGTCGGAGGAGGTGTGTTTTGTAGATGTAGAGACAGCAAGCTTGAAGGCGGGACTTCCAAGAAGCCTATCTACTTCAATTTTTGGCCAAACGAGGTGCCGAAAAATCCCAACTAGGGGTTTTTGGACGTTCTAAAGCCATTGGAGTAGTCTATTTGTCATTTTGAGCATTGTAAAGCACATTTTTTTATCACTTTGAGCAAATAATACAAATGATCCATTGGAAGATGGACCAGGAGATGTAACCCAAGAGAGGGGTGAACTCCTTTATCATTTGTTGTGTTATGTGTTTTATGTTCATTGATTATGCTGCTATTTATATGCATCTTGATTGATTAAATCCTATTAAAGTTGTGTTGCAAAGTTGATCCATTTTCATTTTAACACATAAATTTTACTTGCAAATATTTTCAAGAATATAAGTCTTTTTCATTTTTAGATCAAGTTGGTATCAGAGCATAGGTTTTTGAAGACTTGATTATTTGCAAGTGTTTTGTTTTCTGATGCTCACAAGGTTGAAACTCACAAGGGGAGAAGGTCAACTTGTAGAGCCAAGTTCTCATCCTTCAAGGAGGAAGCATATATCATCACCGCAAGTTTCAAGGAGGCATTCACCAAGTATGGCTCATGAAGAGAGTCATGAACATGTTCCTGCAGAAGATGAAGATCTCAAAAAGGTTGTCATGGAAATGAGAGAAATGATGAAGATCTTGATGGAAAGGAATACAAGGTTGCAAGGTGAAGGCTCCAACCCTTCAAAACATAAGGGAGACATTGGTGATAAAACTCCAAATGGAAATGGAGGGAATGGTGCTTCTCCACCACCCTCTCCTCCATCTTCTTCTTCTTCTTCTTATACCAATTCAAGACCTCTTCTGAATTCTCCAAAGGGACATGGTAAAACTCCTTCGCAAATTCATTCATTAAAGCTTGATATTAAATTCGAATTGCCAATATACAATGGAGAAGTTAATGCTGAGAAATTAGATAATTGGATTCGTCAGATTGAGGTGTATTGTAGGATACAAAAAATTCAATATGTTGAAACTAAGATTCATCTTGTTTCTTTAAGATTGGATAGTGCAGCACTCATTTGGTGGGAATCCAAGACTTAGGAGGACATGAAGAAACATGGTAAAATTTTGACTTCTTAGGAAAACTTCATAACTTATGTGTCAAAATTCCTCTGATCCAAGCAATCAAATATGTTCCTATCGACAGTAAGGATGTTATAGATCTATGCCTAAAGAAACAAGGAGGAAGAGGAAAGATCCACAGACCATCCATGTCATAGATCGACTTGTTGATCTTATGTTGGGGAAAGTTCTTACTCCCAAATATTCTGATCCATGCATCCATGTAGTAGACATCCACATAAGCAATCAGTTGATAGCCTGATATAAAACACTTTGATTAACCTAGGAGTAGCCATCAATGTCATTACTAAAGAAACCATGGAAAAACTAAAGCTCCAAAAGCTACGAAGGCAAACCCCTATTGTTCTCCAGATGGCTAACTGATATACTATTAAGCCAGAAGGGATGTTGGAGGACACTATGGTCTCAATAGACTCATGGGAGCACCCTCCAGACTCCATGGTGCTACAGATAAAATCTAGACTCGGTGATTGTCCTTTGATCTTTGGTAGATCTTTGTTGCCAATAGTTGATGCTTACAATAGTTGTAGATAAGGAGATATGACTATCACTCATGGTCAACCTCTCAAGAAATTTATTCTGTATACTCCAGCTAAACCATTCCTAGAGACTGAGGAAAATAGAGTTTTAACAACCTCATTTGTGCTTTGTTTATTGATAGAAGAAACTTGTCTCCCCATTGGCTCAAATTATCATTTCATAAGCATAGGGTTCATCTTCTACATCATTGTTAGAACATGTTCCTATTGATTTTGGAATTATTTGGGAGCTTTAAAATCATTGAGAAATGATTGGAG
>SNQJ01S0123012.1:0-15988 GCA_010110895.2 Picea sitchensis | reverse complement strand
AAACTTGTCTCCCCATTGGCTCAAATTATCATTTCATAAGCATAGGGTTCATCTTCTACATCATTGTTAGAACATGTTCCTATTGATTTTGGAATTATTTGGGAGCTTTAAAATCATTGAGAAATGATTGGAGACATCATGAATAGTTCAGGTTTAAGTTCAAATCCTGAATTTGTAGTCTTGTATGTAGATTGGGGTAAGTTAACACATATCTCATTGTTTCAATTGAATTAAGGAAATGAATGGCAAGTGATTTCAATTGGAACGAATAGAGTTCTACTCCATTGGCACCAATATTGTTTTTTTATTTACAATGTTGACATTTGGCTTTTAATAAAGGATATGTCTTTAATTGGAGTTTGTCGGTTTTAAACCCTTGTCATTGTAAAAGTCTCCATTGAATCACTTCCATACCCTTCCACATTATCATCTATGTGTTTTTTGTGCATAATCAATGCTCTTACAACACAAAATCCTTTCAAGCTGCTATACAAGCATTGCATGCTTCTCTACCTATGTGAAGCTTCATCACCAGATTCATGCTTGATCTTGGTCCTTGATTAAAAAAATTCAATCTAGGTTGGGGGAAATTCAATTTATTTTATTCAATAGCGATATTGACTTTCTCAAAATCTTGCAAAACATCAACACTCCAAAAGGTAGGTTGTTACACAATTCTTTTGTTGTTTTGGTGGATCAATCCAGGGAGTGAGCCACCTCGTGAATCTTTCAAAAGAATTCACCCCTATCACATATTTGTTGTCTTCATACAAAGTCCTAGAGCTTTCCAATCTTTGCAATCACATTGAAGTATTTTTGGCCTAAAATTGCTCAAGACTTGTAGGTTTTTAATAATTTAAATTGTCAATGACGTTTGATCTCTACTTCTCTCAGTGATAGCATTGAAATCTACATTTTTTCATATTTTTCGCTACCAAGGTTTTAACTAGAACTTTATATATGGAGGGCATTAATCTTATTCATATTCCACCCCAAGGTTGCCTCTGCAATGTACTTTTTGGCAAGTATTTTTCCAACACTATAGAGATGCTACTCAAAGTTCAGAGCATAGTGAAAGGGATAAATGGGTTGTTAAGAGAAGTTGTAGTCGCCCCAACCAAGTTAAAATTTAGTGTGTATCATGTTGTTGCCTCCGTAAGAAGCCATTTCATGTGGATGGGACCAAATGCATTGGCTAAGTGGCTTTTATGAATTAGATTCCCCTTGAACATGGTTTTTTAGCCAAAATTTGATTCACAAGTCCATCAATGAATTTTCCATGTAGACCTTCCAAGCCACAGTGAGAATGTGGGTATATAATATGCATGAAGCTTGATTTGAGCCCCAAGCTTTGCCAATGCACAATCAAACGTTATAAAGGAAAATTGGAATGGCTATGTTTTAAGAAAAATTTTCATCTAAATTTGTACTATAAAAAGACCATGATATAATTCAATCTATTAATTCTCCTTGAAAAGAAAAAAAAATAGATAATTCAAACTAATTCTTGTCCTTGAGAAGAAAAAAAATAGACTATACAGAGAATGTCATATTTTTTAAAATGCACATTAACTTCAATCTTTAACAATTCCTTCAAGAAGGTTGATCCTTTTGGTTCCAAGTTAAAAGGTATATTGCTTTGCCTTCCTAAACTTCAGCAGCAAGGAAAATGGCTATTAGTTCTGTCAAATTTTGCTTGAGAAATGCAGTCAACCTCCCAACTTGCATAATCAAGAGAACTTCGTGAAGTCAAGCATATATGGAAAAGTACTACCGACTAACCTACTCTCAACCATAGCTCTCATCAAACATAAGGGTGAAAAATAGCATTCACAAATATGGGTGGTAAATAACTTTTTTTTCTGACAATTCCTTCAAAAAGGTTCATCTTTTGAGTTCCAAGTTAGGGCATATTGCCCTGCCTTCCTCAACTTCAGTAGTGATGAAAAAGAAAATTAGTTATGTCAAACTTTTCCTTTGAAATGCACCCAACCTCCCAACTTATATAATCGATAGAATTTCACAAACTCCAGCATAGATGGAATAGTTCTACAATCAGCCAACTCTTAATCATAGCTCTCATCAAACATACAGGTCAAAAATAAACTTCACAAGTATGAGTGGTCACTCAAACAAATGTCCATTTGAACATATTCAATATTTTCAATAAAAAATGATAGGTAGATAGTGAACGAGGTTTAATATTCAACATTTTCAATAAAAAAAATGGCAGGTAGATAGTGAATCAGGTTTGATCCATAATATGCATAAGGCTAATTTGATCATTTTTCTAGAAAAATCAAAGAAAAGAACTGAAATGCATTTGGATTTCCTACTAGTCGGAAGGAATGTCAAAATGAAGCTGATTCCCACTCCAATATTATGTATGGAGTATAAACGCTTTTCTTTCTATGACTGAATCAATTCTAGAAGGAAATAGCTACCCATAATGTCATGATTCCATCCTCGAACCCTCACATGATCCCATTGAACTTCCCACCATGTATGAAGTAATAGCACTTACAAACACTAGCCATTGAAGAGGAAACAAATGTATTTGATGTTTAGCTTTAAGAGACACTTGGACAAGACCCGAGGAACAAACGGACACGGGTCATATTTTTATTGCTTCTAAAAGGAGTTATCAACACAGTTCTGCACAAATCACTTTGAGGTCAAATAGAAGAGGGTAACACCCCATGATCTAAAGCGCATATTAATCATGAGAAACAGCATTGCACCAATATCTTTAGTTGCTTCTGTTACCCATTAAATGGGATTCTTCTGATTAATTTATAAAATTCCTAGTACTTAAAGTCAAATGCACATGATAACCATCTTATACATGCAAATAATGGGAGTTGAACATCTGGTACAATAGGTAGGCAATGTTGTTAATATAGAACAAACTAGTGAAAGGAAAATTTGGAGAAACATGTAGAAATATATTTCAGTTCATTTTCTTATATGAAGTTTGAATTGTCTTCATGTGAAATGGTTAAAAGCCAGCAAAAAATGAAGCCATGGCAGTAACAACAATACAAGAATATTACCTGTCAGAGTATCTTCCCATGGAATACACTGGTCAATTAAAATATTTCAATAGGAAGAATTGACCCAACAACTCCTTACACCAATGAGTAATGATATAAATTCCACTTAACATTTTCTTTCTTATTTGATATTCAACTATAACTCAAAAAAATTGGACTATGTAAAGCACATTCATCAAGGCAATAAACCTTTCAGTTCCTTCCTATCTGCACCAAATGCCTGCATTATCAAAAAGTGACACCTGAATGATGAGTTTATGATTGAAAAAAAAGAAACTACAAGACATTTACCCAAAAAGGTCAAGATATTAGATACCTCGGTCACAAACCCCTTTACGTATACGTGAGAAAAAAGATCTGAAGAATCTGGCACTCACCATTCATGTTTGATGCAAAACATTATTGAAAAATTATTGAAGTCAAAACTTTTGGCTAATGTATGGTATTTAAAATGAAGAGCTAACCTAGAAACTTTTAACAAAGAATGACAAATGTAAACATAATTTCCAGATATTCCAAACATTGTATTTACCTTCGCCATGGCAATTGCATCATTGACTTCTTTTTTTGCTTCATTTTCAATATCCTATACAAAATTCAAGTTACAGCAAATCATTACAACCTATCTTGAACTGCAAACCTTGCAGAGTAGGTGAATATGATCAGAAGCATTTAAGCCAAAATACAAAATAATCATGATGGGGAAAAATAATATCTATTGAATCCTTTTGGCACCTTCAATTCAGTTGATGTGGCTATGTTATGAGCTAGCACAAGTTTACCAACCCTTTCAATCAAATCACGTTCCTGCAATGCAAACCACCAAAATATACTCATATTCAATTCAGTCTGTCATTATAAATCCTAGAAGCAAGAGATGGTTTGATGCATTAAGCTATAAATTTCAAATAGTTTGCAGTACCTGTCTGACACCTGATATTTCATCTCGGGTTCTGTAAGTACTTCCTGGATCTGACATTGAGTTCCCATGGTATCTATACGTATCCATTTCAAGTATCTAAAGACATTACATCACAGACAACAAGGAAATGCATTCAGAATACAATCTTAGCATTGAAAGAACTTTTCAAAATAACAATTCATGTAGAATGGTTGTAATGCGCAGGAAATCACTGCGAAGAAAAATCCTTTTTGTACATGTTGCTAACTGCATTTGTGAGGCATAATTGTAAAAACAAGGTCACAAAATATCTGAACCACCAACAAGGACTCAGATCAAAAGTGGACTTTCAGGTCAAATAATATGAATAGTAGGCCTCATGGTTAATGTTTGAAAGCAGCATGTCTAGGCAAAATAGATCAGTGAATTTTTCTACTAGGATTGACCTGATACATCAATAGATATACAATAGCCTTCAACCTGCAAATCCCAACACCTATAGCACTTCTACATTGCGAAACTCAAAATTCATGTTTTCCTTATACCATACACCTCTGCACTCTAACCAAAAACCCTTGGATTTTAAAATTTTCTTGTTTTCTTCCATGGCCTTATGTTAAATTTTTTGTTTCAAATTCATTTTTGAGTATTCATTCAATTATAACAAAGATAAACCAAACTTCCAAAAATATTGAATTTTAGAAAGTTTTAATTGAACAGAAGTGTTAATTTTTTTATAACATGTCCAAGTACTTTTGTCTGCTATTTGGACTCCTCTCAACCATTCATGTGTCTTTATTTTCTATTTGGCCTCCCCTCAATCAGTCTTATTATTCAACATGGAATAGATGTTTCTGACCAAGAAGTTTTTGGGTTTGGCTCCACAGCAAACAACGAATGCTTTTAGTGCTCAAAGCATAAAACATGATAGCTTTTGGTGGATTCCTTGTGTTAGCGCTAGAAGTTGCTCTTGGACTGCTCAAGTGCAAGCCTAGCACATCATGAATAAAATTTTTGATTAGATAATTTCCCTTTCCAACCACGAGAGGGATTTCTCAAATAATGTCACAAAAACTAATGATAAATCAATAATGCACAAAAACAGTGGACAGACTATAGGTTTTAAAAGGTTTTGGGTTTTTAGGAAATGATAAGAGTGGTTAAATTAATTCAAGAAAGTAATGAAACCATTGGGCATGGAGTCCATGAAAAGAAATTGTAATCCTGAACTAACATTCTATGTGCAGCAAATCAGGTCAACAAAGTTGGGATCAGTTATGATGCTTATAAAAAGATGGAATGAAGAAATAAGAAAAACAAAACTGAAAATGATCAAAGAGCATCATGATCTTCAATACATAGACAGCAAGAGGAAAAACTCAGTTTTCAGAAAACCTTTCTAAAGCCGAATTAAAACTCAGATAAGCCTATGGAAAGGGCTAGAGCATATCCTATACAATAACCCTCTCAGCACAGAAATTGCAGACATATAACCTGTAGCAGCAACACATATCCAAGAAGATGAAATATGGGAAAATGGTTTTCACAGAAAAGAGAAAACAAATGGATACATAACTTCATTGTCAGCTGAGGTCTTTTACATAAAAAAGCAACACAGGTCTGCAACTTAAAATCAGAGAATTTTCATGCCTTTCTAGCTCCCTCATGGATCTTGAAATTTTACCCAGACCTCTTGGGTCTCTCCTCCTTTTTCTCCCCCATTGGTTACAATTCCACTCATATATTTATAAACTTATCACTAATTTCTAGGAAGAAAATATAATTCTACATACTAAAAATAAAGAAATAAATATTGAATAGTGCTACCAAATATTCCTTGATATACTGGATTATTATCTTTAGATGATGAGTATCAATATATGCTCTACCATTTTTATTTGACTGATCCAAATCTATCACAAATTATGTGTCATAGCATAGGTGTCCTGAATTCTTTCAAATTGGTCATCGAGTGCCTAGAAATGATGGAATTAGTTATAAGGAACTACCACTTGCAATCTCTCTCTTATTCATACTTAATCACTTGATGACTCACCTTCTTTCAGTTGCCTCAAAATCTGGGAGAAAATCCACCTGTAAATGCCTGGAAAACTGAACAATAGGACACTCTGCCACCTAGGAGTTCATATAACTGATTTCATTGTGTTCATATTCTCTGACTCTCGAATTTCTAGGATTTGCACAAACAGGACAAATCTACTGCCAAAAAGGAAACAGGATATTCACTAAATGGATGGAGAATTCTGCCACTTGTAATCCATTTGTTCAATCTTTGATATTTCACTCCTTGGAAACTAGAATTGCCTGTTGAGTGTGCCTAGACATCTTGGATCCAGTATTTTTGATGAATGTCAATTTCGAATTCAAATGTTGTTGCTAAGGCTTTGAGAGGCATCTTTGTCATCGTGCCTCTCTTCTTCTGATAGGTTTTCAGTTTGTTTTTGTGAATCGATATGGTTGGTACTTGTAATAATACATTCAACATTGTTTTTAGAGACATCACATACCTCTGGTATTTCTTTAGCATTTGCATCTTTTAGTGTTAAATCGTCAGAGTTGTCATTTGCAAGAGGAGAGACTAAATATTTTGAGTCCACATACAAACACACAACAACACAATCATCGACCCTCGAGGTTGGGAATTTACACTTCCATGCACAAACAACTGTCTCACACCACCTTTGTTGTAGTTACCCTAGAAGGTGCATAGGAAACGATGCCAGCAACTTCTTGGTTTGACAAAACATCCCAAACCCTAATCGTTGCAAGCACAATAAATTGGTCTCTACTTGTTAGATGTTTGTATGTGACTTATGGAACAACAATGACTCCAAAGTCTTTTAGGAAGAAGTCTTCAAAGGCTCGAGCCATGGATCTATTATTGTTGAAGGTAATGAGTCTCTGACTCTTCATGACACCAAATGTCCACATGGACCATGGTCATCAAAAACACCACAGAAGACTGTGTCTTCATAAGATCCAAAATTCTCCCCATGGCTCTATGTGCATCTTTGTGAAACATCTAGTGTTGCGAGCATAGTAGCATAAGGTGAAGATTCATCTCTTATTGTCTTTAACCTTCATACCACCAGTAACATGAGAAATTCTTCGTTCTTCATCTTGCCAAACATCTTGATGTGGCCACAAGAAAGTCTGCATGCGCACTTGATGCTTGAGCTTGGTGGTTTGACTCGTGGCTTTGAGTTCTCTATATGCAAATCAAAAACCCTAAAGGCTCCCTCCTCATGGCATGATGCCTTCAATTCTCTCTACGTAGAAAAACCCTTGGCAATCAGCTTGACACCTTGGCATTTTTTTTATACATTTGTGATTTGTTATGGGCTTTAAATGCTCCTGGTGCTAGCTTTCTTAATGAAAACGTTTAAACAAACACCTCGAGTTTGGATAACTCAAGCATTGTGGTGATTTGTGAATTCCCAACAACAACTTGAAACACCAATTCCATTTGGATCGACACCCACCACTTCAGCCATGACATTTATCTGTTGTAGAAACATCAAGCTTTCACATCCACTTGGAATTTATAATGAGCTTGCTGTTGGAATCTGTTGCTCGAACAAGGCACTTGGAAAAGCCATCTTAGCGCAACTGAGTATCCTTCGTGGATTTATCACCTGGCTTTAAATCCTGAAACTTACATCTGTTCAACAATACTTACAGCATCTTGATAGCTAGTAAGGAGGGTTTGACTCGTGGCTTGACTATGTTGTATGCTTGATATATGTGAGCATGTTGTTAGATGTGGCATAGATCATGGTATGAGGGATTGGGCTTGGCGCTCAAAGCTGGGCTTGGGAGTTGGTATATGTGTTTTTCATGTGGCTTGTGTATTGGTAGTATAACCCAGGGTTAGAACTTAGAGCTCCTAAATCACACACCACATTCTTGATGAAATTTTCAAATAAAATATGTTATTTTATTTGGAAATCTAGATGGCATTGACTAAGACTCTTTTAAGAATAAAAAAAAAATCAAGGTCTTTTGGAATGCAAGTCAAAAGCAAAGTCAATGGACTTTAGTTGAAGAATGAACAAATGGGAGCTTTATCAAAGGTTAAAGAAAACTCAGGTGGTTATAAAAATGGGCAAAGACTCGGATTAGGGAAATTTTTGATAAATTGTGGAGAAAAAGTTCAAAATGAAATAGGGTGCTATGGGAAGTTCCAGTAGCAATGCTAGGATTTCACCCAATGTAAAATCGGGTGCTAACACCTTGCTTAACTGAATCTAGAAAATAGATGCACTACAACTGGAACATACCTTTTCAGTGAATCTGAGAAAATTTAAAGCTTGAACCCAAATCCAGGTAACTCTATTGAGTTGATACAATCGGAATCCCATGGCCCTACACTTTAACTTCTAGGTTATCAATCAAAGCATCTACACTTACCTTCTATATTATCAATCATATTGAAATTCCTACGAAAGAGGCCAAGGGAAGTCATGACTTTGAATAATATATTTATAGAGAATATATAAATGATAATAGCGTTATACATCTTCATAGGTTGATGTTCTCTTAATAAGAGAAATTTGCATCCCATTTGTGCCATTTTTGCTACAACAATAATGAAATCATGGTTAAAATTTCTAGGACTTTCAAAACTCGGGAAATCTACATCATAATGGTAAGGACCAGAACCATCAACCATCTTGTCAAACAAATGAATAAAGCATCATAGAGTATGACTTATATTCATTCACCATTTACCAAAATACCCAAATACTTTAAGAACAGATGATTCACAATAATCTTCACTGAAATGAGTTGATAACTTCATTTGTACTTTCAAACTTGCAAATATGAGGTCTTTGCTGACAAGACAAGTATACCTTTAGAGGAATTCTGAACTCTCCCAAGTAAATTTGCAAGCTATCTAAGTTCAATAACTCGCGATAGATAGCAAAAGGTGTTGTGTTTATAACAGATCAATATTTGTTGTGTGTCCTTCTAATATTGGTGAGTTTTACCTTTAATTGAAAAGACTAAAGTAATACTATCAAATCTGCTTCTCAAAATCATTTACTGGCAACTGTACAATTTTGAAGTTACAATAACCCTTTCTGGACTCTTCTTATGCGAATGAATCTATAGAGTTGTTATCAAGTGCAGCCTTTACCAGGAGTTCTGGCCAAGAAAAAAAGAAACCAGTGCACAAAAATTTCATATTGAAAGCACTAACAAACTCTCACAAATATTTGCAAATGTTTTTGATAGATAGGCATTCAATACAATCTCATTTTTTTTCCAAGAAAAAGGATTTATATATATAGTCACATGTACATGTGAGATTAGGTACAATTTACACAATCTCTGGTGAATTCCACAAACTGAAAATACCAAAGTTTGGTAGTACTCTGCCTAGAAATTCCTAATATCTCATATTGTTCATAATATTCCCCAACATCAACATCATCCATAAAAAAAAAAGGCAAAAACCAGTAATCTGTTGATACTACAACCATCAATAATTTTCTTATGAGTCTTTGTGACAGTTGTAGAACAGAGCAAGCTGCAGAGCTCTTGCACAACGTGATGGAGAAGGGTTATGTCTTGGATGAAGTTACCTTCCATACCCTCGTGGGTTTTCTTCGTGATGAAGGTAAATGTCATGTAGTTGTGGAATTATTTCTTTCTTTTTGGTCAAAAGTTCATGTTTGTAATGTTATTACATGTAATATATCAACCGAGAAGCTCTGTAGGAAGGGTAATTCAGAAGAGGCCAAGAATATTTCGCATGAAATGTTGGGGTATAAAGCATCAAATTTGATAGGGTATAAAGCACCTATCAAAGCAGGTACCATGAAAAATCATGAGAAGTATTCTGCTCTTTTTCTTTTTCTTTTCCATACAAGAGAGGCAAGCGAATAGCCATAAATTTCATATATAGTAATGAAACATTGATTACTCTTACAACATTACTATATTTGAAAGCTTGTTACTATACATAAACTTTTAAAATATTAAACCTGAACACCCAACAAGATTTGGAAAAGGGCTCTCATGGTGCATCAGAGCATATTCACTATGTCATGTTATTTAAGTAGGGAACTTCTTATAGTCCTCTACCTGTAATACTTCTGAAGAAAATCCAAATTGCAATACTTTTATTTCTCTATGAACTACGTCATCCATAAATCAAGCCATGAAAAGAAGAGTAATGCCCAGTGCTTTGAAAAAGAAACTCCATGTTCATATATGAACTAGCATTTCCATTTGACACATTAAAGGTCCAAAAGACTTAAATGTATTCCTTCCCATGTGTTTCCTTACATAACTGCATCCATTAATTACAAAACAACATTAATACACATAAGACAATAAACGGGGCAACAATAAAAAATAGTTTCCCCCTTTACAAAACTCACTAGAATTAAATGCATATTGATGTTGTGTAGGCATATTATAGTCCCTATAGCTCTATTAGAATAGCATTTTCTTATAATCTCAACTTATGAGCACAAGAGATAAATAATAAATCGTTGGAATGTTTCTCATGAAACAATGAATATCCTGCAAAACATTGCATGAACCTGTACATGATGCTTTCTATACTTGTTGAATGTCAAATCCCTAAATTAGCACAGAGACACCAATGATAATCTTACCCAACTTAAAGCAACAGGTTAGCCCATTATTCGCCCACAAAATAAATGTTGAAAGAACCTTATTAGTTCATACATCAAAACAACTAATGAACAAAGGAACTCCAGACAACTTTCTAGTGCCTTTACTGCAATGTCTTGATGGTTACTGTTACCCAAAATGGAGCTTGTGTACTAAGATCGTTGCTATGGGTGCCCCAAAGTAGGCTCCATGGGAAACCAAGGAATCTGGGAATTCTAAGGTTATGAATGTGAATGTGGTGCCATGTGACTTGTTACTGCCCAACATTGCACTTAAGCTATAAATCCCTAATAATGGGTGCAACCATAGAGGAAACTAAGAAGGGCTATCCAATATCACCACAATAGCACCAAAGAGGAGTCCTTACTCAGAGTTGTTCAATAATCAGTTGTGGATCCTTCTTTCTAATGAACTTATTTTGTCTTAGAAGCCATCCTAGTCCAAGTTGTTACTGCATTACAATTTGGAATATCTATTCATGTTGTTCATGATTAATGAGATGATTTTTTTTTGGGATATTTTTCTCTCTTTTATTTTTAAATATCATTTGCAAGTAACATTAGTGTGCATGCTAGATATTTGCATTTAAATTAACATCCTTCCTTCTATATTTTATAGTTTAGGCAATCTTTCTGACAATGTGTATTCATTATCTTAATCTTTACAAGGAACACCCTATACTCAGCAATCTTATAAAGTCAATTATTTTTTTCCTTTCAAATGGATCAGTAAAAAGTGGAAGGAGGGATTTTATGTCACATTGATGAAAACTGTTGGGAGTCGATGGGGTGTTGTCGTGTCTCGGAATGCAGGATTCTCAGATCAGGTTAGCTATATTACATTATTGTTACCTATGTTGAGATTGCATATGAAGCAAAGGTTATATTGCATTTTCAGCTTAAAATAGTTTGTTTATTGCTAATGTTGGTGATTGCTTCTTTGTAGGTTGTGGAACTTGATTTCCTCTATCCAAGTGAAGGCATTCATAGACGTTGGGAGAATGGTTATAGAATAACTGCCACTACTGCAACCTGTGATCAAGCTGCTTTCATCCTCAGTGTGCCAAAGAGGAAACTAATAGATGAAACACAAGAAACACTTCGAACATCATCTTTTCCTAGTACTCGTGTTAAGGTGACTTCAATTACTAAATAATTGTGTTCTTAGAGCCAACTTGGGTTGTGTGAATTAATTCTTTATTGATTATGTTTTGCAGGAGAAATGGTCCAAGAATCTTTATATTGTTGCAGTATGTTATGGATGCACAGTATCCTGATCTTGATCCCTACGTTGACCTACTTGGCCAAAACCCTCCAATAAGATCAACTCTTTCTTCCCTATGTTCAGTCTACTTGACACAACAAACAACATATAGAGGCCCACACCACTCCATATACCAAAGCAACAAGACCTCAAGTTTCCTCTCGACCCTCACTCTCCCTCCCCTAACAGGTTGACTGGCCTCCACGAGACTTTTCAGGAGTTCTCGTTCTAGACCCTAGGGTATGCACCAACTTTTTCTTCCCATTGACCTACTCTTGTGGTCATTCGTTTGACATTAATAAAATTATTTTTCTTTCTTATTGACTTAATAATAACAACAATAGGAGAGGGATATGTATTTTTTGAATAAAAAATGTGTTCTTGATATCAAAACATCTCATATTCCTCAATTTCCTCTTTTCTCCTTCATATTCCAATCCTTTATTTTTATTTTTTTCGAAGGAAAACCTTGTGGAGAAACCCCATGGGATGCTTCACTACATTCATGGATGGCATTCCCAGTAAACCTGTCAACATTGATTAGTGCACCTAACCCAAGGGGATTCAAACCAAGCAACTACTGACATGGAACTAACCAAATGCCCAACAACATTGGTGACACTGGTTGAGCTAACTCCTTGGACTTCTTATTATCAGTGTCATATACCAGCAGGCTATAGTAGTTTTCTAGCCTATCTCCCCTATGAGGAAAGCAAGGGTATCACCGAAGGTTATTCAAGAAATGCATGACGACAGTTCATGTTGGGGTTGTTCCAGATGTCCACGAGAGATAATATGCCTGACCCAACCTTGTCCCTTTCACAAGACCACCTTGAAATTTTGTACAAGAGCATCTACCAATTAAGCCAACTATTGGGACTGATATTCTCATGCCTTGTATGTAGTCAGCATGGAATGATATTATGTCAGTGCAGAGTGCATGTATCCAAAATGGCACAAAAACTACAGCTACAGAATTAACTAAACCTAATAGAAAATTATATGATAGTAGTAAAGCTCAAGTAATAGAAAATAACAGCAAAAATAAGCACACTAAGAGGTAGATAGCACCTGCAAATTTATACAAAGGAAAACTTCTACAATTTCTTTTAGAGTTGTTGGTTGTATTATTGAAAAATGATAATAGATACAAATGAGATGAGGGAACACTTATTTATACCAAAAATAAGTAGAAACCCTAACTTCAAGCTTAAGCTACTATAAAAGTGCTACGACCCTTATTACATAGAAGTGGTATTTTACGAGTAATGAAATATGGCAGCACAAAAGTTTATGACTAGGACATCAAACATGAGCTTAAATATAAAATGGCTCATAGACTTAGACTCTAATGCCTAATAAATATGTTGCAGTTAGGTACTCTAGGGTGGATAAGTAAATTTAAATAGGTTCATAACTAGGGGAATTGCATACTTTTTTACTTTTTTGACAGGTTTTGCAACTATGTTAGAACTGAAAATTGTTTACAGGTTGAACATGTTTGAATGTTAAATCAATGTAAAACTACCATGTGGTTTTGAAATACAAGAAACTCAAGACATACCAAATTCCCAATGTATGAATAGCAACAAGTCATCACGTCCATTTCAAATATTATTCAATGGGAAGGATAAACCAAATATCATTGTGATATCTATGTCTATGTTAGTGCAAGGAAATTATGTATCACACTTTAGTTGCTATTTTATCATTTCACTGCAACCTTATCTTGTGTCTATGAGATAAGCCTAGGTTTAACATGCTTCTAATTTGTTTCAATTTCAAAAGCATTATTTTCCTTTTCCCGGTTCAAAGAGAAAGTAAACTTTGCCATCATACCACTTCAACCCATTTGCCTCATCTAAAAAATTTGAGTTGTGTGTATAACATTTGGAGATTCATAGATGAATTCATGAATGTCCACAAGTATCTAAAAGAAGTTAATGGGTCTAAGAAAAATACATGTCCAACCAGCTGTGACGACACAGAAATCAAAGGCCCCGTGCCCCTTTATATGCTAATCTAGTAAATAAAGGAAAAAACAAGAACAAATGAAAATATAAAACATCAAGATCTAAAGTTACCCTTTAGGTCTAGAGACCAAATTCAAAGGAACCTGAAAAAGAGAAGTAATCAATGGACCATTGCCACATATCTAAGGGACAACAAACAAATTCTCTACACAATGCACACAGAATAAAATATACAGTAAATAAACTAAAATATCGAGATTACTCCATGCAATAAAGAAGTACTTTTTCAAAGTCTGTGCACTCCTGGTATCGGTATCTAGTACAGCTATTTCAGAATCGTTGATTTTGATAATGCTAGTAATGGTGATCAACACTTGAACTTGCCCACCAGCAGAGTAGGTTTTACCATGTTCAGCATTATGAGGCGAGACCTACAAAGTTTGACATTGTCAACTACAAAGCTAATAAAAAAGATCAAACAAATTCTAGACAGCCAAGAAATAGATTCTAAAACATGCAAAAAAGACTCACTTCAAAACTCAAATAATATTTTCCCACATCAACTCTGTTGGAAAGAAAGTCCATTGTGTAAGCTGAATTATCTAGATTGAACTCAAGATCCTGCATGAGTTTGAAGAGAACAGTCAAAATCTCAGTAAGGGACAAAAAATTCTTACATTTCGAAGACCTGGAAACCAAGGTGCATATAATGTTAATAAATGAAATAAACTACACTTGAGTAATGAATGGTATGAATGGTCTTTGAATTTTTGGCCAGATTTTCCATGTCCCCATTTCCTGGAAGGATTCCCTCTTAGGAGACTAATTTCCTTGGGCCATCGAGTTTCAAGCAGAATGGCAACTCATTAGAATTGAAGTTTTATTTATTATCTGGGAAAAAATAGAATGCTTTTATGTTTAATTGGGCCCAAACAACAGATTTTTTATTGGGTTGATAGTTTGCTGACATATGTCATTCTCCCATTGCATATCACTATACAGGGCCAAAAAAAAGTGGATTTGGACATGGCACACTTGTACCTGTTGTTAGATCTCTGCCTGCTCCAGGCAATCTAGATTCTGAACACAGTGATGGGAGGCCACGACACAAAGTTGGCCAAATAGTGCAAGAAAAGTAGGAGTGGCAACACAGACGCACTCATAACTTTCCTTTGTGTCTTTTGACTGATAACTTCCCAACTTTTTCCTTGGTTATCATGGAAAATGAAAAGAATCCTGAAAATGATGATTGGGGCACTACAGAGCCATCTTAATGATGGGTCAAAGACCCTCCATGAATGGCGAAGATGATCCTACTCTTGATGCGAGTCTAATCCTGACAACAACCTAAATTATTATCTTGGATATGTGTTATCACTTTGTTTTGTGCATTGATTGCACAACTTTAAGTTATTTTTCTTTTATTCCAAGTGGTTTTTTGAGGACAATAGTTTTATTGTTGTATGCCAAGGTGGTAGTTTTGATAGAACTTATGATCTGGAAAAATTTGATATCTTCTAAGGATTTTGTGCCAAAGATTAAAGCAAGGTTCAGGGAGCTCCTAGGAGAGGTGTGGTCCAAGAATTTATAAATCAAGGACAATCCATTGAAAATGAAGACTCAAAATGTCAATGGAGTTTATCTGCAGAAAAATCATGTGGCTATAGTGCAGCTCTTAAGGTTGAGTTGAAATACCTTCATGATTATGTTGGGATCAATACAATCACAGGTTTAATAGCAGCTAGAAAAGTTGTTTCCCTTATCCAGCATGAATGGAGTCCAAAGTCTTTGATAGCCATTGGGGAAATAACCCTTGCAACTTAGTGAATATAAATAACCTTGATGCAAAAGATGATTATACAGTGGCATGTTATTGTAATGGAGAAATGTTTGCAGCATTTAAACAAGGTTTTTTGTGCATTTTATATAAAATTGTGAAAAAATCTTCCTACAGGATCTGAATCTTTATCAGGATGTGAAAAAATATTTATCATTACTATTAGGATCTGAATCACATAAGAGAAACTTCATATGGTCATGATACAGGTAGAGAGCTTTCACTATGGCTTGTAGAGAGCTTTCACTATGGCTAGATCATACATGCAGAGACTAGTAATATGAGAAAGACT
>SNQJ01S0123011.1:25482-47675 GCA_010110895.2 Picea sitchensis | reverse complement strand
TTGATGTGTGGGTTGGGGACTTCTTTGATCTTCTTTGGCTGTGAGGAGTTTGCAGATCCAAACTCTCACCTCTTTTGCTTAAATTTATGCTCGATCTTGAAAATGTATCTATAAGCCGTGCCCAATGAGGTGATGTCCATAAACTCCATTTTTTTTTAATGTATCTATGCAAACGACCGCAATATTTGAGCACTAGATGACACTCAGAGTCTTTGATACCCAATTTGGTGCATAGGGTATGGAAAATATTGGTGAAATCTGGTACTGTCTGGTCCCCTTCTTAACAAGGGTGGTTTATCTGGTATACTGGTCCTCATAGCTTCCAACAAGGTATTACTGTTCTTTAATGGTGTCCTGGAAGGAATCCCATGTAGGGGCCACCACAAATACTGCAGATTCATCTACGAACCTTTGCTCAAAGTAAGTATCCCACTAGTCCTTAACATGGGGGACAACCTTGAGGAGTGACAAAGTAATATTTTCCCTATCGAAAAAATTGTGGACCGAAAAATACCCTTCGAGCATATTCAACCATTTATCTACAACATTCACATCTATTAGTCCTTCAAATAATGGAATATCAAAATTTATTTGTACCTTGAAGGGGGTTGCATGGATTCTTTATGAAGATGCTTCTCTTGTGGGAAACCATCAAAGGATCTGTGCAAAGTTGTCCATCATTTCGTTCCTTTGTCACGCAAGGGCTTCCTCGAGCAACATTTTAATAGGATATCTTGCTCCATAATCTTTCTTTTCATCCCCCATGGGTTTTGGTCAGGCTCGGCACGACTGATCTTGCAATTAATCAATTGGTTCAAGTCCCAACTTCTTGTACCCAGATCTTATCGGGGACATGCACGAAGAAAAATAAATGAAGAGCATATCGATCTAATACCATTGATCCAAATTTAGGAGTGGAACAAACTGATTATAGATTGAATACAATAAACATAGATATGTGAAAAATAACACATATATCCAGTGAACAATATCTTCTATTAAATAAATGAAATAGGATGAAACCAAAAAACTGCAGAACTGAAACACTTGCTCGAATGGTGGTAGCTATCTCTGAGAAGAGATGTGGCTTCTACGTGCATCCACCTAAGAATAATGATTACAATGAGGCTCAAGAGGCATTTTTTATATTACTCATGAATTCCAAAACCCTATACATCCAAAAACCTAACCCTAGAAGGTGAAACACCAAAAGTCTTGTGGGCCCCTATGGGTAAGTTGGTACCTCAACTTCCTGGGGTCATAATTTTTTCATACGACCTCCGTTTTAGGTGCGCGATAGCTCGTTGGAAAGGTGTTTTAGAGAAATACACATTATGTCATCAAAATCTAACTCCATATATAGTGTGAATATGGTAAGCAAAGAAAACAATGTTTAGGGCCCCAAAATGGCCCTAGAAGCACAACAAGATGTGTTGACATGAAAACATACAAAATGATCCAATTGGATTAGGTGAGAGGCCACCAGTATCCACCTAGAGGATGTGTATGGCTTCATACATCCCTAGAAGTGTAGAATCCACAATTACGAAGAAGTACATAATAACGTGTTGAAAAAAAATGGACAAGAGGATCCAGTTGGAATAGGTGGTGGCCACCAATATCCACCTGGATCATAAGTTTACACGAAGGTCGAATCCCTGAAGTCGCGAACTCCCGTCAACTGTTGGATCATAAGAATAATAGGAAATATCATTAATCATTGATATTCAGAGCGTGATAAGGAATATGGTGGTTAACTCTAGCCTTGACCTACTTGGACGATAAACAACTCAGATAAACCAAGAACTCCCGAACCCATGAGTTCTGGAATAAACAAAGGCCATAGGATCAAGACAATTGAAAATATATGGTGGTAGATATATTCAAAACTCTAGAGATAATCGAAGGATGGTATAAAAATTCCAAAACTCTTGAACCCATGAAGTATCGAAGCCAAAAAGTAAGACATGTGGCAGAAGACAAATATGACACGTGGCCAAATTGGCTAGTGACAAGTGTCAAGGTATAACTGGCACATTAGATATATGAAAGTCACAAATCAGGGTGACATGTGGCAACCACTCAGCTAGTGCCACGTCAACAGTGACGTTAGCAAGCTACATCACTCTGGGAGTACATCCTTCAGGGATATCCATCTTCTCCTACCAACAAAACTACCTGAAACGTCGAAGTCCTGAAGTAAATGAGAATCATCCATCTCAAAAGTGCAAATAAAATGTGACCTTCAATCTTGATAAGTGATTAAGCACTCATTTGGATTATCTCTTAGTCACCGCCTATGGTCATATGGAATAAAGGTCCTGAAAGTGCATCTTTGTGTATTTCAACATACAAAGGAATATATTTTATTCTGTCAAGAAGAAACTTTGAACCAGATAGGATCTGGATTCTGTCCTGATTGATATTAAGTGATCAAATACATCCAATGTATTGGAAATCTAATCGAAAATATCAAATATGATTTTTTGGAGAACTGGAGACGTAGCAGAAGATTAAGAATAAAATAAAAAGGCACGATATCGAGTTAGAAGAAATCGATCCATACCTGTGATCGATTTATGAAAACCCCTCTTACTAAATTGAAAATCTTTCACGTTAATGTGTGAATAATAATAAAGGGAAATATTAATTCTAAATTAAAAGACAATTGTTATTACTATTAATTTAAATGAAGAGGTCCAATGGTCCAAACAAAGGGACACAATTCTTCAATGCTCACACCAGTTGGAAGAATATATAGACAAGAAAGAACAATGAAGAAGAAGTGTCTCTGTAGTCCAGATCAGAAGATCATAACAAAAGTAGAGTCCAATAAGAAGAACTGATGATACTTATGAAGTGAGGGTGGAAGGGAGGATAAAGGAATGATTCATATCCTTTACTAAATAAGGGAGTTGGTGCTTCCTAGGGTTGGTTCCTAAATACAAGGGAGTTGGTTCTTCCTTAGGTTGGTGCCCTAAAGACAAGGGAGTTGGTGCTTCCTAGGGTTGGTTCCCTAAAAAAAAGGGAGTTGGTGCTTCCTAGGGTTGGTGCCCTAAAAAAAAGAGAGTTGGTGCTTCCTACGGTTGGTGCCCTAAAGAAGGGGATTTGTGTCTCCTAGAGTTGGTTCTCTAAAAAGGATTGGTGTCCTTCGCTATTATTTATAAAACCTTGTAATTCCTGTTAATTATATTTATATAATTGATTTTAAATACAAGTCCATTGTTGATTTATTGTGGTGATTAATTAAATAATAAAGTAATTGCTAATTGTTTAAAAAGGTTAATATTGATTCACGCCCCCCTCTCAGTATTTCCAACAATTGGTATCAGAGCCAATGCCTTCAACATAGTCTAATAACTTGAATGTAGATCCTGAAAGAAATGGATCAACAAGAGGGAATGTCTTCCAACAAAGCACCATTGTTTAATGGAGGTGGTTATGCTCTCTGGAAAAAAAGAATGAAAAGCTACATGTTGGCTCTTGGTTTTGATGTCTCGAAATCTGTTGTAAATGGTTACACTTCACCAGCTAATCCACCCATAGATACTACAAGAAAGAATATCTGCAATGACAACTCAAGAGTAGTTAATTCCATTCTAGGAGGATTAACAAATTCTATATGTGTGAAGGTTATGCATTGTAAGTCAACTAAGGAAATCTGGGACAAATTGGAGGTTGTATATGAAGGAGATAACAAAGTCAAGGAAGCCAAACTACAAACCTATAGAACTCAGTTTGAAAATTTGAAGATGAAAGAAGAAGAGAACATTGTTGAATACTTTCATAGGGTAGATGAGGTAGTTAATTCAATCAGAGCAATAGGAGAAGAACTTACCGATAAACCTATTGTACAAAAGATCTTAAGGTCATTACCTATGAGATATGATGCCAAGATTTCCACAATTGAAGATGGACCAGAACTTGACAAACTCACAGTAGATCAACTTCATGGAATTTTTACAGCATATGAGATGATAATAGGGAACGAAAAACCATCAAAAGGAGAAACAACCTATAAAGCATCTAAAACAAATATGAGGTAGGAGAAAAATACCAATGATGAGTTATCAAATATATCTGATGAAGAAATTGCCAACTTAATGAAGAAACTCAAGAAAGGGACTGGGAAATACAAAGGAAAGATTCCTCTAATATGTTTCAACTGTGGAAAAATTGGACACTTCACCAATAAATGTCCCTATCCTAAGCAGGAGGAAAGTGATGATGAACAAAACTTCAAAGATTAGAATAAAAGCAAAACCAAATATAAAAGGAAGTTCTACAAGAAGAAGAAAACGTTCTTTACCCAAGAAGACAATAGCTCATCTGAAGAGAGCGAAGAAGAGGAGCCGGATATTCTATTTATGGGAATACAAAATCAAGATGATAATCATTCAGAAGATGAAGAAGAAGTGAACCTTGAAGAATAATTCCTTCGTGCAATTGAAGAACTAAGAAAATCTAAAAAGCAAAATAGGTTACTAAGGGAACACCTTCTAGAGATTGAAGAAGCTACTAAATCGAGGGAAAGGGAAGTTTCCAAAACCATTAGTGATTCAGAACAATTGATTATTAAGTTAAAAATTCAACTCCAAGAAACCAAAAGAAAAGAATAAATATTGAATAATGAACTCAATGAAAAACAACAAATATGTAAGATATTGGAGGATGAAATAGTTCAACTAAAAGGGAAACTAAAAAAAGAAGATATTCAGTCTAAGTTTGAAAACAACTCAAAAATATTGAATAACATTGTTAGCGGTCAGATATCATCAAATGATAAGACAAGACTAGGATATGATCCCTCTACAGAACAAGAAAATGACAAAATCAGCTATGCAGATGTTCTTAAGAACCCCATAAAAAGAAAATAAAAGAAAACAAGAACAATACCATTGAAAACTATCCCAAATAAATAGAAATATGCACTTTCTACTAATGAAAAATATGACGAGAAGATCAGAATCATCAAAAGGAATCCCTCTAACATAAATCAATATATCTTCCTTGGTTATTGTTATTCTTGCAAATTTTTTGGACATAAAGCAATACACTATAAAGCTTATAGAAAGTACAATCCAAGAAATGTTCAAAGATATGAAAATAATAAGGATAATGGAAAAAGAAGAAATTATAACTTATTCTCTCCCTTACAAGACTACAATGTTTAATTTTACAAATGCAACAACTATGGTCATAAAGCTAGTGAATGCAGATTGCCAAAATATGACAAAAGGATAAATATTCCTGATAATAAAAAAGTATGGAAGAAAAGCAAACAGAGTGCAATGTAGCCCTATATGCGAGAAACCAAGGATGTCAGTGGTATATAGACAATGGATGTTCCAAACACATGACTAGAGATCAAAGAAAATTTCTCAATTTAAACAAGAAAGGAAAAGGAAAAGTAACCTTTGAAGATAATATGCCATCCAAAATACTAGGAAAAGGCACTGCCAATTTAGGAAATAACAAAACCAAAGCAGAAGATTTACTTCTGGTAGAAAATATCAAACCTTATATCCTAATTGTAAGTCAGACATGTGATCAGGTTCACATACTTACCTTTGATTCTCATAAATGTGAGATCAGAAAAAAGGACACTGGAAAGCTAGTAGCAGTTGTACCAAGAACATCTAGCAATGTGTACATCCTTAATATAGATGAAGGAGAAAAATGTTGTTTAAGCCAAGTAGATGAAAGTTGGTTATGGCATAGATGGTTGGGACATTTAATCTTTGACAACTTTATCAAATCCAACGATAAGGAGGCAGTAAGGGGTCTACCAAAAGTTAGTAAGTCTCCATATTCTATTTGTAAACATTGTCAAATAGGGAAGCAAACAAGGGTTAGGTTAAAAAAAAGAGCATTCCACAAGAAAACCATTAGAACTTATTCACACAGATCTATGTGGACCTACCAGAACTAAAAGTACTTATGGTGAACACTATTTTATGTTGATTGTTGATGATTACACAAGATTGACATGGGTATACTTTCTAAAAGAAAAAATCAGAAGCCTTTGAGAAGTTTAAAACATACAAAGCCCTTGTAGAGAATGAAACAAATCTCAAAATTAAATGTCTGAGATTAGACAATGGAGGAGAATTCACCTCTAAAGAATTTGAAAATCGTGGTATCAAAAGACAGTTTTCATCTCCCAGGACTCCTCAACAGAATAGAGTGGTAAAAAGGAAAACCATAACAGTTCAAGAAGCTGCAAGAACCATGCTAAATGAAGCCAAGATTCTAGACAAATTTTGGAGAGACACAATCTACAAAACAATCCACATACTTAATCGAGCTCAGTTGAGACCCAACCATGAAAAAACTCCTTATGAACTATGGTTTGGCAGACCAACATTTGTAAGACACTTTAGAATTTTTGGAAGTAAATGTTACATTAAAAATAATGAAGATAATTTAGGAAAGTTTGATCCAAGATCTGATGAAGGGATATTTTTAGGGTATTCACCTAATAAGAAAGCATACAGATGTTATAATATTCGACTACTAAATATAGTGGAAAGTGCCAATGTAAAGATAGATGATCTAAAAATGAGCATATCCCAAGACATATCAAAAATTGATAAGAAATCTCAACAAGAAGATGATGATGTAGAATCTCAGCAAGAAGATGATGATAATGAAACACATGAAAATGAACTGTATATTGATGAAGAAGACAATGAAGAAACACCCTTTCCAAAAGCTCCATAAAAAAGAGATCATAAGCGTCATCCTGAAAGTCATATTATTGGAGATAAAAATGAAGGAGTGGAAACAAGAAGGAAACTCACATTTGACTCAGAACAAGCAATGTTACCCCTGATAGAACCTAAGTCATTTAAAGAAACCATGAAAAGTAAAGATTGGATAAAAGCAATGAATGAAGAACTAGACCAAATAGAGAAGAATCAGACTTGGGAACTAGTTCCAAGACCCACAAACAAGAATGTGGTAGGAACCAAGTGGATCTTCAAGAACAAAATAAATGAAAATGGGGAGATTATAAAGCAAAAAGCTAGATTAGTTTGCAAAGGATATTCCCAAGTGGAAGGTATTTATTTTGAAGAGATTTTTTCTCCAGTAGTAAGACTTGAGGCCATCAGAATGTTCCTGACATTTGCATGCTTTAGAAATTTCAAAATCTATCAGATGGATGTCAAGTCAGCATTTCTTAATGGAACACTAGAAGAATAAGTCTATGTTGAGCAACCAGAAGGATTCATGTTAACAAAAAATCAGGACTGTGTATGCAAGCTAAAAAAGGCCATGTATGGTCTTAAACAAGCCCCCAGAGCATGGTTCTCAAGGATTGATTAGTACCTGCAAAAACAAGGATACAAGAGAGGGACTACTAACATCAACTTATACATCAAAATTGAGGATCAAAACATGAGTGTTGTGGTGGTATATGTAGATGACATCATATTTGGAATTAATCTTACTACACTAAGAAGAAAGTTTTCAACCAAAATACAAGAAGAATTTGAAATTTCTATGCTTGGAGAACTGTCCTTCTTCTTAGGTTTACAAGTAAATCAAACAAAAAAAGGAATATTCATTTCCCAAGCCAAATATATCAAGGAAATGCTAAAGAAATTCCAAATGGAATACAATAAACCTATGAGTATTCCCATGGTCACTGGATGTAAACTGAGCCTAGAAGATGACTCACCAAAAGTGGATCAAACGATGTACATATCAATGGTTGGAAGTCTGCTTTATTCAACAACAACAAAACCTGACATCATGCAGGATGTAGGACTCGTGGGGAGATTTCAATATGCACCTAAAGAAACTCACTTAATAGAAGTAAATATAATATTCATATATCTTAAAGGCACCTTAGAACTTGGATTATGATATCCAAAAAATAAAGACTTCAATCTAACTGCATACATTGATGCAAATTGGGCCGATAGTATAGATGATAGGAAAAGCACCAATGGAGGAGAATTTTTCCTAGGAAAATATCTAGTAGCATGGATAAATAAGAAACAAACATCCACATCACTATCTACAGCAGAGGAAAAATACATTGTTGCTGCATCCTGCTGCACACAAGTTCTTTGGATGAAGCAAACGTTAGAAGATTTACA
This sequence comes from Picea sitchensis, assembly GCA_010110895.2. Lineage (NCBI taxonomy): Eukaryota > Viridiplantae > Streptophyta > Pinopsida > Pinales > Pinaceae > Picea > Picea sitchensis. The sequence continues at coordinate 39,567 of SNQJ01S0123011.1, read as the reverse complement.
AATAAGATATGATAATCCCATTACTATTAATCGTGATAACACTAGTGAAATAAGTATCTCTAAAAATTCATTAATGCATTCTAAAACCAAACACATCTCAATTAAATACCATTTCCTAAGAGATCGGGTTACCCAAAAAATGATTAAAATAGTGTATGTGGACACCAAAGAACAAATTGCAGACATATTCACAAAACCTTTGCCCAAGATTACTTTTGAAAATCTTCAATAGAAATTGGGAGTAATTCACAAACCTCATTAAAACCATAAAAATCGTATCAGAAGAAAAGGGGCACATGGTTAGTGGGAACATTGACATAGGGAGAGAAAAGAAATATCCCCTCTGTCATTGTTGTCAAAGGGGGAGGAAATTGATAAGCAAGAAAAATACAAATATTTCAAAGAAAAGGTTGCCATCAATGCCAAAGGGGGAGAATGTTGGACACAATGGTAAAATATTGTCATTGATGTCAACATGGTGCAGAAGAATCCGTTATAAACTTAAAGCTCAGAAGGAAGAACGTTAATCGAAGCTCAAAAGAGATGACACATTGGAAATAACACAAGAGACAAAGTTCTACGAAGTGAATAAATCCTTTTGTAAAGGATCGAGTTATAGGATCCGTTCATTCTTATTTTGGAACAATCTAGGGTCATTAGATCAAGGTGAAGTTGGAGGTTGGGAAGGATTAAATCTCAACCTTAAGATCTGAAGCAGGAACTTCGGATGGTTTCCCAGTCGTTGGATCAATATTTGATCTGGAATGGAAATGTAGAGGCGTCATATTTCATGGAGAAAATATAAGTGAGATCTCAACCATTAGATCAGTTTGGGATCTATCCTGATCGTCAAAAAGAACCAAGAGGAAGGAAAAGATAAGAAAACCCCATAAGACACAAAGTCTTAAAACCCATGAAGTCCCGAAGTGAATAAGGTCCATCAGATCTAGGAAATGCATGGTGATTGTTGGATGAGGATAGGCGGGTCCAATGGTTGTCAACTCCGACGCTGACCACTTCAACGAAAAGGAATCTGAAACATGTAAGTTTACCTGAAGGTCGAAGCCCCAAAGTCATGAACTCCCATTGACTATCGGATCAAAGGAAGAGCAGGGAAATCCCACCAACCATTGATCTAAATGTTTAACTGTCGGGAAATAAGGTGGTCAACTTCGGCGTTGACCACTCCAACAAAAAGGAATCTAAAACATATAAGTTTACCCGAAGGCCAAAGCCTCAAAGTTGCGAACTCCTATCGACCGTTGGATCAGAGGAAGAATAGGAAATACCATCAAGCATTGATATTCAGATAACACTAAGGAATAAGGTGGTCAAATATAGCCTTGACCTATACATGCGGTAAACAACTCAAATAAACCAAGAACTCTCGAACCCCGAAGTTCTGGAATAAACAAAGGCCATAGGATCAAGATAGTTGAAAATCTACAGTGGTAGATCTATTTGGAACTTCGGCGATAATCAAAGGATGGTATAAAAATGCCAAAACTTCTGAAGCCATGAAGTACCAAATCCACGAAGTAAGACATGTGGCAGAAGACAAATATGACATGTGGCCCAATAGGCTAGTGACAAGTGTCAAGGTATAATTGGCACATTAGGTATATGAAAGTCATGAATCAAGGTGACACGTGGTAGCCACTCAGCTAGTGCCATGTCAACAGTGACACCAACAAGCTAAGTCACTATGGGAGTACATCCTTCAGGGATATCCAGCTTCTCCTACCAACAAAACTACTCGAAATACCGAAGCCCTGAAGTAAACCAGAACCGTCCATCTCAAATGTGCAAATAAAACGTGACCATCAATCTTGATAAGTGATTAAGCACTCGTTTGGATTAGCGCTTAGTCACCACCTATGGTCATATGGAATAGAGGTCTTGAAAGTGCGTCTGTGCATATTTCAACCTACAAAGGAAGAATTTTCCACTATCAGGAAGAAACTTTGAACCAGACAAGATCTGGATTCTGTCCTGATTGATATTAAGTGATCAAATACATCCAATGCATTGGAAAGATAATCAAAAATCTCAAATATGATCTGTTGGAGAAATGGGGATGCAACAGAATCTTAAGAATAAAATAAAAAGGCATGAATCGAGTTAAAATAAATTGATCCATACTTGTGATCGATTTATGAAAATCCCTCTTACTAAATTGAAAATCTTTCACGTTAATGTGTGAATAATAATAGAGGGAAATATCAATTCTAAATTAAAAGACAAATGTTATTACTGTTAATTTAAATGAAGAGGTGAAATGGTCCAAACTAAGGGACATAATTATTCAATGCTCACACCAGTTGGAAGCCTATATAGGCAAGAAAGAATGGTGAAGAAGAAGTGTCTCTGTAGTCCATATCAGAAGATCAAAACAAAAGCATAGTCGAAGAAGAAGAACTGATGATACTTATGCACTGAGGGTGGAAGGGAGGAGAAAGGAAGGATTCATATCCTTTACTAAATAAGGGATTTGGTGATTCCTAGGGTTGGTTCCCTAAAGACAAGGGACTTGGTGCTTCCTTAGGTTGGTTCCCTAAAGACAAGGGAGTTGGTGCTTCCTTGGGTTGGTTCCCTAAAGACAAGGGAGTCAGTGCTTCCTAGGGTTGGTGCCCTAAAAACAAGGGATTTGGTGATTCCTAGGGTTGGTGCCTTGAAAAAAGAGATTTGTGTCTCCTAGAGTTGGTGCTCTAAAAAGGATTGGTGTCCTTCACTATTCTTTATAAAACCTTGTAATTCCTGTTAATTATATTTATATAATTGATTTTAAATACAAGTCCATTGTTGATCTATTATGGTGATTAATTAAATAAAAAAGTAATTTCTAATTGTTTAAAAAGGGTAATAATGATTCACACCCCCCCTCCCCCTCTTAGTATTTCCAACATGGCATATGAATGATAGGAATATTGATGAAAGGAAATGCAAACATGGCCAACATTCCCCAAATGGAGAAAGTTGGTGACACATGCAAGTATGGGATAGGTCCAATGGTATTAATGGATGGAAAGGATAAAATTACTGGCATGCCCCCTGTAACGCTCATCAACAGGCTGGATGGATCAACTGCATTGGAAAAAACACTCGGACCTGACATGGTGTAAGGTTCAATGAACAAATAAAATGGGTCATTGATAAGTTCCCCTCACCTAAACAAGTACAAGTGCATAAGGAACAATCAGAGGAGGGTTGAAATTAGGTGGAGGACTCTTTTCAACCACTTCAAATTCACAGGCCAAACTCTCTTTGGACTGTTTGTCCAAATCTTCAAATTCTTTGTCACCTATATCACATATCTTATTAGGTGGTTGTACCTCTGTGATGGACTCGAGTATTTGTATTTGATGGGACCAATGACATAGTTGTTCAACCACGATGAATGTACTATGCCAAAAGTGAAAAAAAATCAACCTAAGGTCGACTAAGACTTGGAGTCAAAGAGACAAACCCTAACAAATATAGGCAACAGTAAGCAAACTAATGGCTCAAGGGGCCTTCCAAAACCAACCCTCTGAGGGAGATGAAGTCCCCATAATATCGTCTGCAAAACAACCATGACCAGTGCAAGTACCCTTTATTAAGGTGGGCACCCTCCAAGGGAACTGGGACCATGATGGAACATCTTCCCTAGGTATTATAGGAACGTCCCACCCGCAATCACCTCTGCAACTACCTAGGAGTGGTCACTAATGCTACCACCTCACAATCAATGTGAGGGAAAATAGTTGTAGGCCTGGCTATATGCAAGGGCGGGGTAACTAATCTCGAAGCTTTAAAAGCACTACCTCGTAGAAGGTGTGGGAACTAACAAAACCCCCATATACATAGTAGTCAAATAAATATCACAAACACCAAAACAAGCAGAGAGGGGTAATCCCCCTACCTACCCCAATGTGACCTCATGCTTAACTCCTATGTAAGAGGAGGCTCCCGACACACTAGTTGTGAAAATGGATTTATACTCTCTTTAATGACTCTAGGTTTCGTTTCATGGCCTTGGAGAGTTAACTCTCCAATCCTTTTCCAAGGCCCTAAACCTAGTTGATGTTGGTTTGCTAGACAAGAAAAAGAGTCTAGTTTATTTTAAATTAAAAAATATTTTTCTTATGATTGTTGTTAATTCAAGGGAAATGGATGAAAATTTCAGTGATGTTATGACTCTTCACCGACCAAAGCAATGAAAAAATGCCAATGCAAATTGTTCAATTCGATGAATTCTAGCTATGTGAGGGAAAGAGGCATTTTCCTTTTCAAGTTTTTTCACAACAACCTCACAATCTCAAAGAAACCATGCAAGACAATCCAAGTACTCAAAAAGAGCTCTAAACCAAACATGAGAATGATCTTTTGTTACAAATTCTGAAAAGCTTTATGCAAGAACTTTTTTTTTTTTGAATTAAAATGAAAAAAATTTCTTAAACAAAGCAAGAAGGACAATTTGGAAATTGAAAAACCAATAATAAACAAGAAAGGGCTATAGGAAATTGGTAGCAATGCATCAACACACACTCCAATGTCTCTACTAGAATCACATACAAAAACTCACAAGGAAAATGGATCTAGCACTGTAGAACTTGATGGCAAAAGAAAACTCAACCCAAATGCAGCTGGACAAGAAACAATACCAGATCTGATATGTTGAGTACACAACCCAACTTAACAGGTCACTAAATAGCAAGGAAATGCAATCAAACAACCTAACCAAGCCACTCAAACACACCTCAAATCCAAATCTAAGACCAAAGGTGTCACAAAAGACTCAAACAAAGAGAGGATTCAGGGAAACAAATCAACCACAAACTCCTCAGATCATATGCATCTAGATTTGATCAAGAGAAATCTGGAAAAATTGCAAATTTCAGTCCTACAAGGGAAGTTGCAAGTCTCAATCATGAAACCAATGACTATGTGCATGAAGTCTCTATTCAATAGTGATGCAATGAGTGATTAGTCACTCTAGTGTGAACAAGTAAAGAGACAATATCTGCATTTTTTTTGGAAAAATAAAAATATCTGACGCAGATCTACTCAATCTGAGAGATCTACTCTCCGAGGGACTACAAGGGAAGACAATGATTGAATCAGATACATAAATCAAAGGTAAATAAGGAAGGGAATTCAAACTAGAGAAGAATCAAAGATTATTCCCTAGTATGGTCGCCAATTCTGTTATGGAGAAATATTACCAATGTGATAGCAAGATCTCCCTGGGATCTGCCTATTGATCCTAGATAGACAGTGGATCTAGACTTCTATGGTTTTCCTAGACACTAGAAAATAGATTCACAACTATGCTAGAATATGGTAGAATGACGTACCTTGATCTTGAAGGTTGTCCTCATATGTCCTGGCTGTTGTAGTCATGAAGTTCCATCTCTCGCTCCTACAACATGTTTCTTACACTCAAGAGACAAAACAATGCCTTTATACTTCTCTTCCTAGCATTATAATTATGGATCTAGATTGTATCTAATCTGATCTATGAGGAAAAAATCAGATATATACATTTTCAAATGAAATAAAAATATAAAGGGGAAAACCAATGCTCTATTAATCAATATGAAAGAAATAAATCGATACATGTTACATCGAGGTGTACATGCATTCCTCCTTTCCCCTAGCTCCTTGCTCCTCCTCAGATTTTGACCAAGCTAGGAAATGTGGCAACCACTAATCTAGAATGGAAGAGGCGACATAAGTCTATGAATGATTCTCCCTCCTCATGCTCAAGATAGGCCTTCTTTATATAGATTCTTGGAAGAGGCTTGGGAGAGATTATAGATCTTGTAGAAACCAATGGAGATTCAAATATTGTGAGTTCCAAGGCTCATACCGTGAAGAAACAACTCATCCATCGCTTACCTCCTCAAAAAACTTTGAATCTAAAAGGTTACAAAGGAATTCGCTCTTTGCACACTGCTAACTAGTAACTAGTCACAGGTTGTCATATGTGTGACTAACGGCTAGTCATTGTTTGATATTACAGTAACCAATGACTGCCCTTAAAAATTGACTGAATCTTGAGTAGAAGAGTGTGTCTTAGTTTTCCTCTTCTTCTATGTCCCTCCTGACAGAAGAGTGTGTCTTAGTTTTCCTCTTCTTCTATGTCCCTCCTGACATTGTAGGGTTGATATTAAGGCTATAACACTATCAACACAGTATTATCATGTAACTTGTGATTTTGACAATTTTTTTGAAGAAATAGAAATAGGACATGGCATTCATGGTCAAGAGATGTAAAAAACAAGCATTATGCAGAATTTCATGATCAACACAGTGTTATAATGTAACTTATGATTTTGACAATGTTTTTGAATAAATAGAAATAGGACATACCATTCATGATCAATAGATGTCAAACAATAAGGATTATGTTGAACTGAATTTAATGGATGATTACTTAAGATTTTGAAGAAATAGGACATGCCATCCATGACAAGTCATGTCAAATAATAACCATTATGTAAAATTTAATAAATGTTTTCCTAGAGTTTGTTGGAACCATCAATGAACAATTCTAATTTTTTTCATCGTCCATCTACACTTTCAACAATAGAACATTGTTTTTCAAAGTTACCTTATACATAACATAGTACATATTTCTAGAAAATCATCATATCAACCAAAAGCAGGGAAAATCACCTTGTGGCTTTTTCAGCGTGTTGGATTACATTTATTTACTAAAGGCTTAAAAGTTGAGATTTCAGAAATGAAAAATGAATTGCAAGTTTTGAATACAAAAGTTAAGAGAAAATGCATATCAAAGCAAGAAATTGTCGACAAGATAAAAAATTGGGATAGGCATCCATTTTATTTCAAAGATGTCTAAGGTTAAAATCTATCTGAATCATTCCATAAGATAGAAATATATAATCTTGCATACTCATTTCTCATTTCACTCTAAGAGCATATATTTCGTACATATTCTCAACTTCATTCATTTCCAAACATATTTTATAATTGTTAATTGTTTATTGTCAATTTGATGGTGCAACTTTTCCAAAGATCCCATGTAATCCCACCCTCCCACATGTTGTCTTCCCATGTTTGGGAGCAGTCCACTTCTATTTCTTTGAGATTACTACTCACACTCATTGGTGCTTCGGGCATATCTTTCAACTCCTTACAATTTTTTATTTCCAAATGCCTCAACATTGGCATTGCTTCATCTTGCAGTAAGGGAAATTTTTCCAAATAGTTAAAATCTTTTAGGATGAAAGTGTATAATTTTGCAATTTTTTATCTTGCAGATAAAGTTCGGCCTGGTGAAATAGTAGTCGTGCACGTACCAAGTGGGATTGTGGACTTAACCATAGTTACGTAAACACAAACCAATCTAATCATATCCAAGTAAATCCAATCTCCTCCACCAACAATAAAAGGAAATTCAACAATGTCGACTAGAGATAGAACATGTTGAGGATATCATTAAGGGATACATTGAAATTTAATTCCCTCTATCATGCAATCTACAAGAATCTGAACATAAACACGTTATCAATCATTGAATAAAATGGCCAATGGAACTCTGCTAAATTCGATGTCATTAATTATTTGGATACAAGATAATTATTTTATTTAATACTTCATAGTGAGAGGTTTTAATTATAGTATTTGACAATTATAATGAAAATATTTTCATACTTATAATAAAAAGATTCTAATCACATTGCTTGAATTTTTTCACAAAAATGTTGTTAAGTGTATATGCTAGTATACCTTGGAAATAGGGAAGGAATACCAAAGAGAATATAATAGGTGGATATGTTTTAGAAGGAAAATAAAATGTTGTTTTTAATAKCCCATGACACTCTTATTGATCTCGTTCTTTCTTGTGGTTATTTATCTTCTGCTTCGGGGTCTATATGTTCCATAGACATAACCTTCCTTTTATTGTTTTCTCACTCATATTAAGCCTCGTTCGGAATGGATTAGGTTTTTTTTCTCTACAGAAGCCAATTTTAGCAAAATGAGAGAATGGTTTGATTCCTCCCTATAAGAAACCCATTGTTTGAACCTAATATGTTCCTCAAGGAAGAGTTCTCATACAATAAACCTATCAAGCCTTTTGTCTATCCTTTCCTCTCCAACCCTTTTGTTTCTCCAGGTAGGATTAATTTTTTCTAGCTCAATATCAACCATCCCAATTGCTTTCAATTTCCTCAAAAAATACATAGCAAGAATGTGTACTTGTGCAGCGAGTCCCCATATCTCTAATGAACCTAAGATGAATTTGAGGTCACCACCAATAATTGTCAATCCCTGACTTAACCAATCCCACTTGAAAATTTATCCCTATATTCAACTCTACCAGAGTAGGGCCCATAAGTATTGAAAAATGATTTATTTCCCTGGATCTGGATCTTGGGAGTATAAAGTTGTCCCTAAACTTGAGGAGAAAGACCTAGCAATAGTTAGAGAATATAAAGGACCCTTTTATCCACCCTGGGATAAGTCCCCCCAACTTACCTCTTCAATCTATATACATAAAAACCCAATCCCCTAAAATTATTTATAACTGTGAAACTAATTTACCACCCTTCGTCATTGTTTCTTGAACAATAATTACATCTAAATTATGAACATTAATCAACCTCTTTAAAGCTAGATTTCTTGGAGAGACTAGATAAACCCCTACAATTCATGGTTAGCACAATCATTTCAAACCCTCCACTAGGATATTTGATCCTCTAAAAACCCCATCCAACATTTGTTTATGTTGAACAAAATCTCATTGCTAACTTGTTTTTGTATTAAAAAAATAAATGAATGGCTGCCTCTTGAAAATCCTTTTATTCTTTTATCATCAAGTATAAATAAACCCTCTTATTCGGAACCAAAAAACACAATCCCTCCTCATCATGTAAATTACGATATTAAATATAAATGGATAAATAAAGTAAATGGAATATTTTATCATATATTTTCATTATGAAAAATTAGCCTAGTGAGTTAGCTCGAGTGGATGAGTGTTGTAGTTATAAGCAAGAGGTCTCGGGATCAAGTCCCTGACCAAATATATTGTAGATATTGTTGAGCTTCACTAAGGGTTAGGCCCCGTAATATATATTAAATATAAATTATTTAAAATATATTTAAAAAATTAACATGTTAAATAGAAATCATATGTACAACATTTCATGGAGAAATAGGATTGATAACAGAAAAGGTAATGGTTAAGATGTAAAGAATTATATTAAACATATCGTAATATATTTGATCTTATTCACATACCTTTTCATTAAACTATATTACTTGTTACATATTACTCACAAAACTTTAAGTTGATTTGATCTTGTATGTCTATGTAGTAATAAAAGTATGTAGTATATAAAGTTGTATAATAACAAGTGTTACATGGAAGCGTAGTCCCTGCTGGGTTGAATTGGGAATAAATGAACAGGGATGGGGAAACAATAGTGGAGGCAGATGGAAACTGCAGTGGATATGTGTCAAGCAACATGAAGCACATGCGATATCCATGCAGTAAATGACACGTGGCCTCTAGAGTCCCATTTATCTTTTGAAACTATATAATCTATTTTGATATGTTCAATTTTTTTGTCTATTTTGTCTCTATATGTGCCAGGACAAAAAAATTTATATTCAAATTAAATAAACACAATTTATTGACATTCAACATAGTGGAAGATAAAAATTTATGAGCACATAAATATAAAAGGAGATAAAAAATATTTTTATTTGAAATATATCAAAAAATAATATTGTATGTTACATATTCATGGAAATTTAAATGCGTTTGTCATATAGACTGGGATTGGGGCTCCCGCGGACCATAAGAGAAATATGTACAAGAAATATGATTGTGGAAAAAAGAAGTGGGCGATAATAGAGTGTAATAACTGAAAAGAATAAATTGAAAGGTATCAGTCTTTGGCTAGACATTTCTATTTAAAAAAGTGGAATAAATGGATTGATAAACAAAGCAGGATGTGATCAATATAGACTTACATTGATGGTACATATCACCCCTTATTCTATTTTCTTGTTGATGCCTTTTTATTGCCGTCATTGAAGACTATTGGAATCGTGCCAACTGCTTGTTGCCTTTCGTCCGCGACCTGCTTCAACTCCCTTTCGACACGTTCTTAAATGTAGCTTCTCAAGGGGGCTACATTGATCTCATTCCGGATTTTTATGTTGAAAATTTCCTTTTCTAATTCCCTTATATCGATAGAAAGATTACGTAGAGCCTGATCAATTTCTTCATTCTGTACCGAATAGTCGACTAGCCAGTTATCGACGTCATCTTCACCATAATCAAGGATGTTGTAAAACTTTTCCAAAGACAACTCCTTAAAAATATCAACCTATTTACCGAAGGCTTGCTTAATTAAGGGTAAGGAGTTGACGATTAAGTTGGCTTCTTGGAAGTCATTGGTCCTTCCGGCTAAGTCTAATTTGGTCATATTTGTGAATAATTTTTCTTTCTTTGATATGGCTTGTTCAAATGACTGGACAATGAGATGCAGGTTCTTCACTTTCTCTTTCTATCATGCATTTAATTGAGTGATCTGGTTTTTGGAGGGGAGATCTTGTTGTCTTCTTTTCGTTTCTGTCATGTTGTTGACATTGGTGCTAAAAGGAACGATCGTGTCTAAATAGAAACATTCTTCTTTTTTAAAATCCACTTGCAAATGTTCGAGCAAATTATGTTCCCTCGTTCCAAGGGAAGCCATGGTTTTTTATGTTTCCCATGCCTCAGCAATCAGTTCCATTATTTTATTTATATTATTATCCACATATCCTCTACACGATGCGAGGAGGCTGGAGGATCCTTTTAACTTGGCTGCAGGGGTGGCAAGCATGGCTATTGCTAAAGGACTAGCAAGTAATGGCATAGGAATCAAAGCTTCCTCCAATTCCTTGACCTGGTCCTTTAGTCTGGCATTCTCATCCTCAATGCCTCCAATAGAATCATCAAGAGAATCTCCAGTTGCTATGTGAAGTCGATAGATTTGGGACGGCCGCATGTTCGCAAGGTTAACCTCTGAACAAGATTTTCATTTCTTATTTTTTACATCTCTCTTTTCAATAATTAATTTTTTAGACTCGTTGTAAAAAACAACTCTCTGGAACACAAAGGATCATCTTCATAAAAAAATTTGGTATCAGCTATGTCCATTGGACAACTATGCTGGATCACGTCTCCGGGTTGATCAAGGTTGCAAAATACGCTATCCAGATTAGGCTCAAGTTCCATGTTCTCACTCTCAATTTCGGGCTCTTATGCCTATCCCACATTTTTTTTTCTCTTCTTGTCCATGAGAAGCTTGTGAGAACTATAAATTTTAGGGTGAGGATGGTCGTTATCTCCTCCTCCATTTGAAGAATTCTAAGTTGCTTTGTTGTTGGGGTGGGCTGTTGGAGCGATTCTCCAGGATGACGTACTTTTGGGAGTGCTATCTGTTGATTGAACACTCTTCTCATCAGGACCCTTTCCCTGTTGTTTGTACAATTCAGTGGTGCTTTGCAATGTGTCTAGGTCGCCGACATCAGAAGCAGGAGTGTTGTCGCCAATGTCTCTATTTTCTCTCATGTGTTTCTTGAAAAAAGAATTGTTGAAGCCAAGTGTTATTAAATGTTCTAAATGTTTTTTATTACGGTCAAACCCTCTTAGGATTTCAACATATCTTAGGTTCAAGTTGTTGAAATGGGTTGCGAATTCATCAATTTTGTTGACGTTCCTCAACACGAAGTCCTCGACTTTCCAAGGCAGAGGAATGAACTGTTTTTTTCTCTTCTCATGGAATAGATGCAATCAATAGTTGTATTGCCTTGCTATTTCTGTAACAAACATTATGTTCGTAATGTGACATGGAAGGAGAGCAGTTTTTTCCTTGGAGCCAAAAATTCTTATCACACTGTAATTATCCATTTGTTCAAGTGCCCCCTTCCTATCCAAAAACCTAGTTGCCTGGTCAGATATGTGGGGAGCATCTTCTCCTAACAATAAAACTTTGAAAACATACACAAATTCATTAAAAACCTCATAAAAATAGTGGGATTCCTTGTGCTTCCACAAGGCCTGGTACCAGAACATTACTGGGTCGAATTCCTAGTTTACCTTCTTAAACAGAAATAGTTTTGGAAACTGGAAGCAATGCGCTATTGCAAAAACCAAGTAGGATGACATATACAATTTCTTCTCCTTTTTGAAGCTTGACAATTGGGAACAAATTTCATGGGAATTTAGCTTCCCCCAATAAAAAATGGCTTGTTCCTTGACTGTGAAATACAAAATATAAAGAACCATGTGGGAAATAGTTGTTGTGGATTACTTCCTCGTTATTCTTGTAAACAACCAGAAAATTTCCCGGAATGGATTTCTAAATGAACTAACCTACAAGCTTGTGATATCTTCAGGAACTGCCATCATGTCTTCCAGAAGCTTGGGCAAGAGGTCCAACCCGTTATTATGATTTCTTAGGAACTTCTTGGAATATTCTCCTTTGAACGTCAATGTTGGCTCTGGCAATCTTAACATCTGGTGGAAGACTTGAGGTGACAAAGAAACAAAAGAGTGGTCCCACAGTGGAATAATTCTTTGGCCTGAAATACATTTATCAGTGCACCAAGAGACCATCCCCTTACAGTAAAAAAATTCAGGGACACAACCTGCATGAGCAATCCCAGAGGTCCAAATTATTTCATTCTGGGTGGAAGGGGATGAGTAGTAAGAATATGCCCTGGACCACTAGAATTTATGGTCCTCACGCCCAAATATGTTCATTGTATCTCCATAGAATGATTGTCGAGCTGGTGCCATCAGTTTATGAGAACGTCTGTTTTCTCCAGACGATGGTTGAAATGAACAGCTGGAGGGGATAATATAACCCTCCGCAAATGTTGGTTCAATGATTATGAATGGGAAAGCTCCTCGAGCCTTTCGCTCATTAACGACAATATTTATGGGTGTTGCATGATGAGATGTTAGCAATAAAGCTTACTTATTGCATACTTAGAAGTGCGAAGGTGGAAGGTAAGACGAAGAGAAATTAAGGATTGGAGGTTTCGTGAACGTGCCAACCCGACGACGTGTGAACGACATTCCATGATTTTGAAATCAACACTTGGAAGGGATAATATAACCCTCCACAAATCTTGGTTTAATGTGTATTAATGGGAGATCTCCTCGAGCCTTTTGCTCATCAATGATAATCTATATGGTTCCTGCACAATGATTTGCTAGCATTAAAGCTTACTAATTGCATATTTAGAAATAAGACCTTATATATATATATATATATATATATAAACAATTTTTTATTATAGACAAGTGACGGAGATGGGGAAGAGAAAGAAAGGAATGGACAAGTATGAAAAGCGGCCGGATGAGATTCAAAATAGGGTTTCAGGGGATACTCAGGAGAGGTGAGTGTCTGACGGTCAAATTTTATGTCTCAAAATTTTTCACTGCAAAACGTGTAAAATGAAAGAGAGAATGATGGGGCAGTTCAACGGCTAGTTTCTATATTTGTGAATTCTAGGAAAGTGGCTTAGTATGGAATAGGGAAACGGTCGGTCGAACTCGTTTTCAGAATTAAGGATTGAAGATTTCGTGAACATGCCAACCCGACGACGTGCGACCGACATTCCATGATGTTTGAAATTAACACTCGTAAGGGATAATATAACCCTCCAGAAATCTTGGTTTAATGCATATTAATGGGAGATCTCCTCAAAACTTGGTTTAGCATTAAAGATTTCTAATTTCATACTTAGAAATAAGACCTTATATATACACAAACACACACACACACATACAATCTTTTTTATTATAAATAAGACTCTTTTATATATACATAAGTATGAACAACAGTCGGACAAGCTTGAAAGTAGGGTTGCAAGCGATACGGAGGAGAGGTGACCGCCCGACGATCAAATTATATGTCTTTATAATATATATATAAACACTCTTTTTTATTATAAATAAGACTCTTTTGTATATACATAAGTATGAACAATGGTTGGATGGGCTTGAAAATAGGGTTGCAAGTGACACAGAGGAGAGGTGAGCGCCTGAAGATCAAATTATATGTCTTT
>SNQJ01S0123010.1:29637-42340 GCA_010110895.2 Picea sitchensis | reverse complement strand
AAAGAGAACATGCAGTTCACTTTCCAAGAAGAACTCTAAATAAAGAGAAAAGAAAACCAAATTATAAAGATCCAATCAAAACAACCCAATCCAAAACTTTCAATGAAAGCAAAAACAAAAACAAACCAAGGAGTTTCTGAATGTGAATGCAAAAATTTCCTTTTTGAACCAACAAGCAAACAAGAAACATCACACACTTGACTCTCTGCCAATCACTGGTTCTCAGCTAACTCAACATACTCAACTCCAAAAATCAAAGAGATTGAGAATGCCAATAAAAGCCAAAAATTGAAAGTCAAGTTATAAAGATAAGAAAAGACCTTGAAAACCTAGATCCATTCAAGCAAGCAAACTAAGCAAAAGATAAGTAAGCTAATGATCCAACAAGTCAAAAAGGTGTAAATCAACAGATCTAAGCTGTTGATAAAGTCAAAACTTGATTTCAAAAATTTTCAAAATCTGCCCGCAGGCAAGCCTTGGACACAGTGCGAGAATGTATAATTCTTGCAGGCCACTTCAATGCAGACTGCGAACAGTTCGCACTGGAAGTTATAAGCAGAATGTGAACCTATAGGGTTCTCGCAAGCCGTCAATAAGTACAGTGCGGGAATCCCTGAAACTAATGAAAATTTTGAAAATACAAGCAAAATCTCAGTTGGCTTATAGACCCAGAAGGTCTCTCAGGGTATCCTGAGGACTCAGAGACTAACAAATCAGGAGAATGACAGCAATAGAGCAAATGGCCACAGAAATTTTAAAAACCAAAAATAAAAAGGGATTCGCTCCCCAGTGGAGTCGCCAATTTTGTTATGGGATAAATCCGTAGGTGCGGACACTAACCGATCTCCCTAGATCCACCTGGTGTCTAGAACAAAACAGGAAAGAATACTACTCTTTCCCTAGATCTAATCTATTGAGTGAACTAAGAGATAAAGGAATGTGGACATACCTTATGAACGCTTTCCTAAGTCTCTATTGTTCTAGGCTTCGCTCCGATGCTCTTGCTCCATTCAAATCACGACAGAACAAACCAATCAAAGTAAAGGCAGATTAATATATTCAATAGCTAGTCTATACATGTGATGAAGGAATCATGTAATAAAGTGACATCATCTTTATGGGAAAGGGACATATTACTGTATTGATTAATTGAAAGAGAAACATACAACCTGAGCCTTGATGTAGTAAGTCTCCTTTCGATGGCTCCTAGTTCTGACACACACACTTGCTCATGCATGAAGAAAATCAACCACTTGTGATGACCTAGCTGTAGTCTCTTGCTGCTGTAGCATCAGTTCTCCATACATGCTCCTATCAATTCTCCAATCAATCTCTTGCTAGCTTTCTTATGCTTAACCTTTTCCATGAACCATCTCTTCAATATATAAGAGAAGATATATTAGTTACTTGGATAGGGAATGATCCCAATATATCTGGAAAGTCAGTATTTGCCAACCATTCGAAAGCCAACTCATCCTTCTAGAAGATTCCCTTCTAGAAGGATCGAGAACTTATTCATTTTCCTCCTTTAAGATCAAGTTCACACCCTAGCCTTGAGTACAGTGCGAGAAGTTCGCACCCCAAATGAGAGTGGACTGCGGGAATGAAGCATTTTCGCAGGAGAGTATATATGTAGCCTGCGAACTATCTTTAAAATATGATTTTTGGAAACTGATAAGTGTAACCTTTCTCAGGAAAATGTTACTATGGAAGAGCTTGATATTTCATCATCATGACATTATCATAACACCATCACAATGACCAAAATTGTGGATAACAACACATGAAGGTGTTGTTTGTCCTAAGCTTCTCTGTTGCTCAGACCTCTAAAGTCTTTGTCCCTTTCTCTCCTTGAAAGGATGTAAATGTCCTTTGGCAACTTCCTGCTCAAGCAATCCTTGTTGAGCCTGCAGGCTGTTCAGTAACCCTGTGCAGGTATTCTTCCTTAGAATATTCTCTATTACATAACTCAAAGGATTTCTTTCCTATGCACTCTGCAGATCCACTCAATGCCCACCTCGCAGAGTTTCCAGAATCCTCAGTGATTCTGATTTCCCTTTGAACTCACAGTAGAGTTCTTCTTTGCACAATCTGCACCTGCTCGATGCCCCCCTGGTAGAGCTTCCACATAATCCCTCAGAATCTATTTATTCTTTGTTCCTTATTCTTCACAGTCTATCCTTCAAGGTGTTCAACAACCTTGAGGAGTATTCTTGAGTCAATGACTTTAGCTGGTGCGCCCTCCTGGCACGTCCTTGTCCAAATTCCACAGAATTTAGAAGTGCATTCCTTGCACTGGCTTACAGAACCCATAGTGTTCTGTTGCACCCTCTTGGAATGAAGCCTCAAAGAACCCCAAACCTAAATTCAAAGATTCCACAGATAGAAAAACCTATATGTCCCTGCAAATGCATACCTAACATACATCTACACCATATCATCAACACATAAATACATTCATCACACACAGAATATCATGCAGGGAAAACTGCCTCTATTTGTATTAATCAAGAAATGCCTCTTTACAATGTGGGTTGAGCTCGAAATGCAATAGAATCTTGGCTCTCCTCTCTTATCTATCTACGCTACTCTCACAAACTCTCACACAAAGCTCTCCTAACTAATTTTTTTTTTTTCAAAATAAGATCCAAGATCTTTTCATGAGAGGGCTCTTCCCTCCATCTCACCTACTCTTATTCAATTACATTAACTTTACATTGAATGGGATATCTAGTCCAGATCAGAGCTAGATCCATCCTTACAACCATTAAAGGCTACTTCTACCTAACGCCTTCTCAAAGGCATGGCTTTGGCTCTACCAGCCTTACATACATTTAATACAATTTCAAATTCAAAATGTGAGAGGACTGGCACCTCTCTTCCTTGAATGCGCTCTTTGAATGTGCGGAGTGGGCTGGTTGGTTGGTGCATGGCTAGCTAGAGTGATGCTCCTACATCATATAGGGTATCCAAAGTGAGCATAAAAAATCCAAAAACAATATTTCTAAGAATCTCCATCTTGCAATCTTTCTCTTAGACATTGTGAGTACTTTGTTTTGCAAGATAAAAGCCCATAAACTTATCATCTTTTTGACCTTATGTATTCCATTATTTCCATATTTTCCATATTTCCTAGAAAAATAAATACCATTCAAAGCATACTTACTTAAATATTTCTTTTATTTTTAATTGTCCAAAATCAACTATTTTGAAATAGCTAAATTAAGATTTTTTCAGTTTTTACCAGAAAAATTAAGTTCTTGTAATTTCTCGTTCATCAAGATATGTGCAAGTCGAGCTAGGAGAAATTAGTATTGTGTTTTTTATCCTTGTATTCATGGCATGGAATGTGTCCTCATGGGTGCAATAAAACTACCTCAAATGTGCCCAGTCAACACACAGTCAACATGCCTACTTTCCTGGAAAACACCTTGTTTTAGCAGAAAAAACAACCAGATCTCAACCATGCATGATTTTGCACTATTTTTGGCAATCCAAAGGATGAATTTGAGATGAATGGATGGATAATATCATATTTATATAGATGGGTAGAGGATTTATAGTATTTCAGTTTCATTTCATGATGCGCAAATACATAAACCTATGAAGACTTTGTGAGAGGATTAGATTTCTAGTTTTGAATTTTGCTGAATCTTTTGGTTTCCAAGATACTTATTGAAGCTTTGCACCAATTTATTTCATTAATACATGAATCCATATTGAGTTATTTCAGCTTATAGTTCTTGAATGTATATTTTGAGGCTTGGAGGGCCCCCATTCTTCATTTTGTGCATCATTGTTTTATGTGTACATTTGTTGTATTTTTTTTATTTTTTTTAAAGAAACTCGGAGATGATATATTAAAAAGGGGCAGCCTAGGCTTGCCTGAGAAATTAGAAATTACAGTCTTGTATTGGATGGTTTCCATTGCTTGAATATTTTGGTTGTAAATGGCCTTAGGTTGCTTGTGTATTTCCTGTTACTATGTTTCCCTTCTAAACAATAGGGGTTAATTGTTGTTGTTCGGTAAAATACTCCTAAGGTACACTTGATTTTAAAAAACATTAAAAAGGGGGGTGACATTTTCCAATGGGCCTTCCATTTCTTGAATTTACACTGAGTGAACCTTGTTTAATTGAGCTTTCTCCCACTCTGATGTCATTTGAAGGGTTTCTCTATCTTCTTGGTTTTCCATCTAGTCTGATGCCTGCTCGGGGGTGTTGATTTATGCTTGGTCTTGTGGGTTAGTCTGTTTTCCAAGAGAGTGGTACATCAACTTCTCGAAGGTGGAGTCTCTCATGATGTTTTTTGTTCCTTGTGGAAACCGCGTCGCCAAGTTGGCCTACTCATCTTCCCATTTTTTTTTTCTCTTTTGATGTGGATGAAGGAGGTTGTCTGTAAATCTGCAAGGGAAGATTTGATATTTTTCCATGTTGTAGCTAGATGGATGTTTCTTGGATTTGAGTTGGTGAGCATGCTTCTTATGGTAATCATAAAATCTCCAGCAATGATGAGATTACTGACTCTCGATTCGACTTCCATTTGCATTCCTTTAAACAAGGCGAGCTCTTCTTATTGGTTATTTGAGGGGTAACCTATGCTCCAGGAATATCTTACTGCTGTCAATCCCCTTGGGTTGAGCAAGACCCCTACTGCTCATGTGACTCTCGGATTTCCTTTGGAGGCACCATCGAAGAGGAGGACATGGGATTATTGAGAGATTAATAAATCTTGAAACTTTGTTGGAGTAACATGAAGTTTCGAATTTGGTCTGCGACGTTGAGTGAGAGGAGTGGAGTAATGAATTTCCAATTGATTTATCCATTGAATTTCTTATCTGTCAAGCCAAGCACCATCTAAAATTGATATTTTTTTTATTTAAAGCACTCAACAAGTTGAGATCTTATGACTTTGGTGGTTTTTTCTCGGTCCGAAAATTCTTCCAAGAAGATACTTTTGTTTTGAGCCAGCCAGATCTGCCAACACAGAAATTTTGGGTGAGAGGACCAGATTCTTTTGAGGATCGGTTTGTTGAAGAAGGGATTTTTATAGTAAGAGATCCAGTTGCCTAATAGTTATGAGATTTCCCCTGGCCAATTGACACATTGGGAGAGGTTTTGCAAGATCCACTGCCACACTTTTTTGGAGAAATCACAGTCATGGAACAAATGAGCAATAGTCTCCATGTGGTTTTTGCAGAGGATGCATATGGAAGGGCCTGATATTTTACGCTTCTTCATATTTTCACAAGTAAGGATTTTTTGCTGTAGCAGAATCCAACTGAAGATGTTGATTTTTGGGGGAGTGTCTGGGTGCCAAATACATTTGGCCCATTTTACTTTGATTGGGTTTCTTCCCTACATTAAGAGGGAATTGTAACCACTTTACACCATGTAGCCACAATCTCCCCATCCCCTTTCTTCAAATTCGAGCAGGTGGTGCATAGAGGAACCTCTCAGTTCTTGCAACGAAGATTCTACTTGATTTATGAGATTTCTTAGAGGATCCCCTAAGTTCTAGCTTGCCCACTGGCCATTCAAATTCCACTTCGAAATGTCATACAACGTATATTTTTGATTTGCAATGAGCCATTCCTGGAGTTGGGCCCTGATGTCATCTGTCTCTAGAGGAGTTTTGTTGAGAATTTTTTCCTCCCAAATATTTATTTTTTTGTCGTTTCTAGGTATCCAGTGGAGCTGAGATCGGATTAGTGGCAATGAGCCTGACAAAAGATTCCAAATGGGGGATCCAGTTAGATGATCAAGGTGTCTGTCGATTCCTCTCTGCCAATCCTGGTGGAAGTATTTGTTGATCAACAACCTTTTCCACCATTTGAATTTAATTGATCTCCAAAGCAGATTATCTCCCAACACCAGATTAACAAGTGATGGATCTCTTATTCCCAATCCCCTGAACTCTTTGGGTTCTCTAACCACCTTCGATTTGACCAAATGATAACACTTTCTGTTTGTTTTTCCTCCTTCCCAGAGGAAATTTCTGATTGACTTTGCTAGAGAAGAGTTGATCAAGGAAGGACCTAGAAGAGAGGAGAACTGGTAGACAGGGAGAGAAGATAACACTGCTTTAATTAGAACCAATCTGCCTGCTGGATTCAACCTCTGTTCTCCCCATTGTTCCATTTTGGACTTTATTTTGGAAGTTATTATGACCCAATCATTCACTGGAATAGAGAAGAGGCAGATCGGGATTCCAAGGTACTTGAATGATATCCAGTTGATTTCTATTGGGTACTGGAGAATCCTTGTTATATTTGCTAAAATTCTAGCTTTGGTGTTCCAAGCGTAGATGTAACACTTTGTTGAGTTCACCTCACCTACTGAGGCTTCTAGGAATTGTTCTAGGATAACTTTGAATATTCTGGCCATGACTATGGAATCTCCTCCTATCATGAGATTGTCATCTGCGAACTGAGCCTGATTTATTCATCTAATCCCTGTGTCTATTCTTATTCGGGGAATGTTTTTCTGTTGTTTTTCTTGGTCTAGTCTTCGTCCTAGCGCCTCAGCCATAAGGATGAAAAGAGAGGGTGAAAGAGGGAACCCTTGTCTCAGTCCTCTTGAAGCCTTGAAAAAAGAGCAGGGGCACCCGTTGATCAAAGGGTCTATCCAGGGGTTGCTTACACATGACTGAATCCAATTGATGAAAGAGGGGTGGAATCCAAATTTTTTGAGTAACTGAAGGAGGAAGCTATGATTGACTCTGTCAAAGGAGTTAGCCATATCCAACTTAATTACCATGCCCCTTTCTCCTCTCAGTTTACTTGAGTGAACATATTCTTGTACTAGTATGATATTATTTCAAATTTGCCTCTTGGGAATGAAGCCACCCTGTCTGGGGAGATGATTTTTGGGAGGAGAAGTTGAATTTTGTTTGCTATAATTTTTGTAATTATTTTATAAGAAACGTTGCACAAGGATATGGGACAATATCTTGAAAAGGTCCATGGATTTTTCTCTTTGGGAATAAGAACTAAGAAATTGGAATTCTTGCCCCCCCCTAGTCTAGAAGAATTTTGGACATACTGGATCATTCTGATCAGATCATATTTAATGATACTCCAAAAGTTTTGATAGAAATGAGCCATGAAAACGTCGGGCCCCAGGGATTTATCAGGGTGAAGGTGATTGATAACATTTCATATTTATTCCTTAGAAACGTTGTGGATTAGTTTCTCATTCTCCTCCTCCTTTATCAACTTGGGAATGTTGGAGAGCGCCTCCTCCCTATCCTTTTCATTCTTTGCATCTTTTTCTTTATATAGGTTTGCAAAATGAGAGACGAATTCCTTTTTAATATATTCAAAAGATGTGCATGGATTCCCTCCAAGATCTGCTATCTTGGAGACTGTATTGAATCCTTTCCTTGCTTGAAACTATTTGTGGAAAAAAGACGTATTCTAATCACCAGCTGAAATCCAAAGAGCCCTGGATTTTAGTCTCCATGAGTCTTCTTCTCTTCTCATAGCATCTTGAAGACGAATCTGTAGTTGGCCTTCCTCCACCAATATCTCAGGAGTGACCGGTCCAGTTTCAATTTTTTCCATGAATGTGGCCATCTACACTTTTGTGTTCTAAATTTTGACTTTTGGTGCTTTGAAGGTGACTTTGAACCATTCTCGGATGTCTCTTTTGAGTCTTATTGGTTTTTTTTCACATATGTGAACTAGGGATCCTTTCACCCACTGAGACCAAGAGGTGGAAATAAGGGAGATGAATTCTGGGGCATCTAGCCATATCGGGTTAAATCTATAGGGGATTGGGTCCAAGTCCGGGAAAGGGGAGAAACATAAAAAAAATAGGCCAATGATCGGAGCTGGCCCAGGGAAGAATTTCAGAGGTGATGTGAGAGGAATATGTGAGGAGGGAGTTGCTTAAGAGAAAACAATCTAGCCTGGTTGCTATGTGCCTAGGGCCTGTCCTTCGATTAGACCAGGTGAAACGAACACCCCCAGGCTTTGGATCAAAGAGATCGAAGGTGGATATCATATCTTCTAGGTGTTCCCTTCTTGGATCCCTTACCAACGACCCCCCTTATTTTCCCAGGGATAGAGTGTGGCATTTAAGTCACCTGCTACTATGATGTCACTGTTAGATTCCACTTTCCAAATATTGAATAAAGACCTCCAACAATCTAGTTTTTCATGATGGAGATTTGGAACATAAACATTTATTATGGAAAAAGAGTTACCTAAGGTGTTGTTTCTCAGTTTGGTTAGTAGCCAATGTTGATCTTGTTGGAAGTCCAACAAAGTGAACCTTTTCTGATCCCATAAGGTGAAGATGCGTCCAGAAGCTCCTCTGGATCTTATTTCCCTGCCTTTTCTTATCTTCCATATGTGTTTTCTTTCTCATAGGATAGATTCCTCACTTTGTTTGGTATCCTAGAGCAGTATAACTTGAGGAGAGGAGGAAAAAATTAGTTGACGAGTTGAATAATTTTTTTCCTTGCCTCCTAGTCACCTATAGTTCGAAGAGAACAGGTTCATTATTTACTGATGGGTTTTTGCCCCCCCCCCTTTACAGGGCGCAGGACTGGGGTTCTCTTTTGATCCTTTATGCTCTTTACCGAAGGAGGAGTCTAGTGTGGATTGGACCCCTAGATATTTTTCTTTGTCAGTGATTTCTTACCTTTTTTTGCGGCTTGGATTCCTTCCTGGTTTTTTTGCATTGGAGATTGAGCTAGGGTCTCGCCCAGGTTCTCCATCGGATTCACCTTGTGATTCTTCTTCCAAGATTATTGGAATGCTAATTTATGTCTTCCTTCTCTGCCTTACCTGAGGGTTTTTCCCTTTTCCTAGAATTGATGCATGCTGAGCAATCAGAGGGATTTGCTGATCCTTTGCTAGTGAGGAAGTAGCCACTTCGTCTATTGGATTTTCCTGAGTTTTTTCTTCTACCTCAGTCTCAGAGAGGGTAGCATATCGATTGGTATTTTCTTGTGAAGATTTTTCGCTGGCTACCTTGGATGGGATTGATGCGGTTCCAGTCTCCATGGCAGTTGGAGGGGGGGCCTGGTGTTGTTTTTTGGGGCCTCGACGTCACTTCTGGGATTTCCATTGTTCTTGTTCTTCTTGTCACTTTTCACCTGCGGGGGTTTTGGGGAAGCTTTTTGCAAAATGGTCGTATTCATGGCACATTCTACATTTAAAAGGAAGTTGTTCGTAATCGAATTGTTGGAGGAAAGACCGGTTGTCGAGAGTTAATTGGATTTCTTCTAGGAGGCCCTTTTCTAGGTCGACTTAGACACAAATCCTTGCGCATGCATTCTGTTATCACTCCAAGAAACTCCTTAGGGTTGTAGGCTAAGGATGCTTGGTAACTTAGAAATAATGATTTTTAGGTGTTTGGGACAATGGGGTCTTCAATGGTTTGTATAAGAAACAGCTCATCACACATCTAAATATGCAGTGCTTTCAGTAAACAATAACCAGGTCCAATAATTGAAAGAGAGTATGGAGAAAACTATTCTTGATTTGCCAATACAAGTGAAATTAGGGCCTAATACAAGACAACAAGGAATACTTTAATTTCAAGCCTATGAGTTCAACAAAGAGGTAACAATCTTTATGAACTAAAATAAACTGGAATTAAAGTACAGATAATGAAAGATGAATAATTCTGGTATTGCAAACGAAAGGAAACTCTACTTTATTTCTGCAAAAAGAGTCTATACAATGGCATGAAATATCTCCCAGTTTGAACCCTCCTATTTCATATCAAAAATAGGCATTTATAGCCTCTTACAAATAGTTTTACAGATCCTAAAAACATGGATCTGCATTTAATAAAAACAATCCAATTCTATCTGAACAACTTGAAAAATAAAGTCTTAACATCTAAACTTAGGACTCGAACTGTCTTCAACCTCCAAAATTCTCCATCTGCATCCTTCAGCTCCTGGTATCTGCAATGTGATGAAGAATGGAAGGACACCTGTCTTGACGGTTGGATCTCCCCAACGTTCATGGTCGATTTTTGAGGAAATGGTTTTGCATGTGGTTGCCAAAATTCTCTCGAACCTCTGATGTTGTGCCCTTTGCATGCGATCTGATAGCTCCTTGATACGCTGGAACCCCTTCAAAACTTGTTTGGAATGAACTGTTCTGTCCTTGGCTTCAAAAAAGACTTTTCCATCTTTCAACAACTAACTCATTTAATATTTCGCGGGTTAGCTGTTGAAAGTCACCACTTTCCACAACTAACGGGTCATAAAATATCGCTTTGCGCTGTTGAAATCCCTGATGGCGCTCAAAACGAGTTTTCACCTCCAAAATTCTGATTTCAACAAAACTCAGTGTGTCTCTGATTTCTCACCTTGCATATTAACGACGACTTGAGCGAGTACCTTCAGATCTGGATGGGATTTTTGCCTTAGTTTTTGTTTCGACCTTCTTATCTTCCTTTTGAGGCGTTTGGCAAGCCACTACAGGCTATTGTAATATTTGGTGAGTTTTTTCTTCCTCTTCTTCTCTTTAACACTTTCCTTAGCCAATCTCTCAAATGCAACATTGGTTTTGGCGAAGTTATCAGACAACTTCTTATACCTTTCTTTAATCACCCGTTCCAAGACCTCTTGTTGAGCGATGACCTCTTTCAGATGCTTGATTTTGTGAGACTTCTTTGACTTGGATTTTTTTATGTTTCTCCCTCTTCTGTATGAGTGAAGGTATCATATTTTTGTGCACACTCAGTTGACTGCTCATGACTCTTGGAGACAGGGCATTGATCTTGCTTCTTTGATTCTGAGTCGGATTCGCATCACAATCCTATTTTGACGTGAAGAATTTGAGTTTCCATCATTACCCACTTTCATCAGCGCATGATTTGGATTTGTCTGACGTGGGATGATCATATCATCATTTCCTTTAAGACATGGATATCACGCATGTGATTCCCGCTCTCTTCAGCCAATGGCCCGTGGAAAACGCCCCTTAGTTGTTGATAGTCTCCACTTTCAACAATGCAAGGCCCTGTGGAAAACCCCCGTTAGCTGTGGAAAGTCTCCACTTTCAACAGCGCATGACCTCGAAAGAAATTCTCTGTAGCTGTGGAAAGTCTGCACTTTCACCAGCGCACGACCCGCGAAACTGATTCTTGGATATTTTGAAATTCACCACTTTCAACAGCGCACAGACTTATGAGAAGCGCTCCTTAGCTGCTGAAAGTCGCTACTTTCCACAGCTAACACTCAACTTTTGGACACACGTTAGCTGTTGAAAGTGAATTATGAAAATTTTTAAAAGAAGACTTTATGGGTCATATTATTTTCTAAGAAAAAAACCAAAACCTAAGTTTTGTAGCTAGAAAAACTCAAAAATGAATTGAGGAAACTACCAATAGCCAGGCTATCTACCACAAAACTCAACCAAAAGGACGGTGTCATTTTGGGAGCTAACATTTGGCTCCAACTAGGATGGGCATCTCCCTGTGAGGTGACCAAGAACCTAGCAGTTTCAGTAGCCTTTAGAATTGGGCATGGAGTCATCTGGCCTGTTCAATTGTTCTTCATCAAACCTGAAAGCTAAGGAAATCTGAAATCTTCAGATTTTTTGAAAAGTATAGGTCCATGAAAGCTGCCACTGGATCCTTAAAAGGAAGATAAGTAACATGTTGTTCCTCGGAAAACAACTGCACATCTATGATATCCTCCTGCTCAGCCATGGATGTCCCTTTGCTAGAAAACTGATCACCTTTTTGTTCCCTTGATCTCAGATTTTGATCATCAATCATCACAACTTCCTCTTCAGAAAATTTCTCAGAAGATGATGATAAGACAGTATTAAAATCATATGAACAAAGATCAGTAAAAAACATATAATTGCCTATGCAATCCTCAGTCATCATAGGCTCTTCCTGATTTACAAACTGATCATAAGATTCACATGTATACCTGTCTCTGGAATACTCAGACAACACTGGAAAATGAAATTCTGAATCTGAAATGTACTCACCTTCAAGTTGTTGTTCCTTATCTGCTTCATACTCACTGCTTTCTTGCTCTGAATCTGAAATGTACTGACAGTTTACTCGCTCATGCACCTGCAAATTTTCAAAGAAATCTCGATTTCGGATTATTTGGGAAAAATGAATGTTTTCCTCGACTTCTTGAGCATCTTCAAACAACTGGGTGAGGGATGAAGACTCTCGTTCTAGCAGAAGAAGGACACAATCTGAATGCATCTTTAAACAACTGGGTGAGGGATGAAGACTCTCGTTCTAGCAGAAGAAGGACACAATCTGAATGAAGACCCATGACATAATATATCATGGAAACTGTCTCTATATTATATCATGGCAACTGACCTCCAAAGGCATGTCATGATAAACACGGTAGAACCTTCTATTGAAAACAGGTAGGGCTTCATCCTGCTCTCATTTCAAAGCATAGAAATCAGCAAGGTATGAATCTAAAGATTTGTACTTTCCCCAATACTTCAGGAAATCATTAGAGAACTCGGTCCAAGAGCCAATTGAATCAGCTCTCATACTTTTAAACCATGCGACAACATCTTTTATTAGAGATTTAGAGAAAAATCTCATGATTACATCTTCGTGAACAATATGAAAATGATCAACAAAATCCTCAAAGTATTCCAAATGCCTCTCAGCTGAAACTTGATTCTCTCCGGAAAAATGAGGAAGATATTCATAACAATCAAGAGGATAAGGATGAAGGGGATGGG
>SNQJ01S0123010.1:15540-28979 GCA_010110895.2 Picea sitchensis | reverse complement strand
GCCAATACAAGTGAAAGTAGGGCCTAATACAAGACAACAAGGAATCCTTTAATTTCAAGCCTATGAGTTCAACAAAGAGGTAACAGTCTTTATGAACTAAAATAAACTGGAATTAAAGTACAGAGAATGAAAGATGAATAATTATGGTATTGCAAATGAAAGGAAACTCTACTTTATTTATGCAAAAAGAGTCTATACAATGGCATGAAATATTTCCCAGTTTGAACCCTCCTATTTCATATCAAAAATAGGCATTTATAGCCTCTTACAAACAGTTTTACAGATCCTAAAAACATGGATCTGTATTTAATAAAAACAATCCAATTCTATCTGAACAACTTGAAAAATAAAGTCTTAACATCTAAACTTAGGACTCGACCTGTCTTCAACCTCCAAAATTCGCCATCTGCATCCTTCAGCTCCTGGTATCTGCAATGTGGTGAAGAATGGCAGGACACCTGTCTTGACAGTTGGATCTCCCCAACGTTCATGGTCGATTTTTGAGGAAATGGTTTTGCATGTGGTTGCCAAAATTCTCTCGAACCTTTGATGCTGTGCCCTTTGCATGCGATCTAATAGCTCCTTGATACACTGGAACCCCTTCAAACTTGTTTGGAATGAACTGTTCTTTCCTTGGCTTCAAAAAAGACTTTTCCATCTTTCAACAGCTAACTCGTTTAATAATTCGCGGGTTAGCTCTTGAAAGTCACCACTTTCCACAGCTAACGGGTCATAAAATATCACTTTGCGCTGTTGAAAGCCCTAATGGCGCTCAAAACGAGTTTTCACCTCCAAAATTCTGATTTCAACAAAACTCAGTGTGTCTCTGACTTCTCACCTTGCATATTAATGACAACTTGAGCGAGTACCTTCAAATCTGGATGGGATTTTTGCCTTAGTTTTTGTTTCAACCTTCTTATCTACCTTTTGAGGCGTTTGGCAAGCCACTACAGGCTATTGTAATCTTTGGTGAGGTTTTTCTTCCTCTTCTTCTCTTTAACACTTTCCTTAGCCAATCTCTCAAACACAACATTGGTTTTGGCGAAGTTATCAGACAACTTCTTATACCTTTCTTTAATCACCTGTTCCAAGACCTCTTATTGAGCTATGACCTCTTTTAGATGCTTGATTTTCTGAGACTTCTTTGACTTGGAGCTTTTTGATGTTTCTCCCTCTTCTGTATGAGTGAAGGTATCATAGTTTTGTGCACATTCAGTTGACTGCTCATGACTCTTGGTGACAGGGCATTGATCTTGCTGCTTTGATTCTAAGTCGGATTCGCATCACAATCCTATTTTAACATGCAGAATTTGAGTTTCCATCATTACCCACTTTCATCAGCGCATGATTTGGATTTGCCTGACGTGGGATGATCATATCATCATTTGCTTTAAGACGTGGATATCACGCACGTGATTCCCGCTTTCTTCAGCCAACAACCCGTGGAAAATGCCCCTTAGTTGTTGATAGTCTCCACTTTCAACAACGCAAGGCCCTGTGGAAAACCCCCGTTAGATGTGGAAAGTCTCCACTTTCAATAGCGCACGACCTCGAAAGAACTGCTCTGTAGATGTGGAAAGTCTGCACTTTCACCAGCGCACGACCCACGAAACTGATTCTTGGATATTTTGAAATTCACCACTTTCAGCAGCGCACAGACTTATGAGAAGTGCTCCTTAGCTGCTGAAAGTCGCTACTTTCCACAGCTAACACTCAACTTTTGGACACACGTTAGCTGTTGAAAGTGAATTATGAAAATTTTGAAAAGAAGACTTTATGGGTCATATTATTTTCTAAGACAAAAACCAAAACCTAAGTTTTGCAGCTAGAAAAACTCAAAAATGAATTGAGGAAAATACCAATAGCCAGGCTATCTACCACAAAACTCAACCAAAAGGACGGTGTCATTTTGGGAGCTAACATTTGGCTCCAACTGGGATGGGCATCTCCCTATGAGGTGACCAAGAACCTAGCAGTTTCAGTAGCCTTTAGAATTGGGCATGGAGTCATCTGGCCTGTGAAATTGTTCTTCATCAAACCTGTAGTCTGACTATAGCTTGCCTGTAACCTGCCTGCTTATTTATGAAATCAACAACTGAAAAATATCTCATTTGCTCGTATGGCGAGCTTATTCCTCTGTCTACTCCTATACTAACCAGTAGAGGCAGATTTATCAAGTAAGATGGAATTTCCAATGCAGCCAAATCATAAACTGATTTATTATTAAAATCCTTGATCTTGACCCGAACAATAATGGAAGAGATATCATGCAGAAGAGAGATTTGAACAAATGATAAAGACAATCTTCTTCTGACAAAAAATGTTTAACATCTATGCTGCTCATAGACTCCAAATAGTCAGCAAAAGGGTCATCAAATTCATAAAGCAATACCTCTTTGGACTGCTGGTCCAACTGTCTACGTTGTTGTTGTTCGTTTCCTTCACAAAACTCAACGCTGAATGTAGTCTGCTTGATCTCTGCTAGAGTAAAATACAAAATGAATTTATGATCTGATATTTTATGCTGCCCTTCCTGCATACGTTTGCTGCAATCTGTCTTTATCTACAAATTTGGAAAATATGAGCTGTCTTCAACATATACTGCAGATGCAATACTTTCACTTACTGAGTGGGCAATCTGGTCATCACCCTTCAAGTCTTCATGCCTGCTATAATTTTCCTGTGTCTGCAAATCTGAAAGCTGAGGGTTGCTCATAACATTTGCCACAGATCCGAAACTGTCACCCATAAATATTGGCAAGCTAAGGAAATCTGAAATCTTCAGGTTTTCTGAAAAGTATAAGTCCATGAAAGCTTCCACTGGATCCTTAAAAGGAAGATAAGTAACATGATGTTCCTCAGAAAATAGCTTCACATCTATGGTATCCTCCTGCTCAACCATGGCTGTCCCTTTGCTGGAAAACTGATCACCTTTTTGTTCCCTTGATCTCAGATTTTGATCATCAATCATCACAACTTCCTCTTCAGAAAAGTTCTCAGAAGATGATGATAAGACAATATTAAAATCATATGAACAAAGATCAGTAAAAAACATATAATTTCCTATGTAATCCTCAGTCATCATAGGCTCTTCCTGATTTACAAACTGATCATAAGCTTCACATGTATACCTGTCTCTAGAATACTCAGCCAACACTGAAAAGTCTAATTCTGAATCTGAAATGTACTCACCTTCAAGTTGTTGTTCCTTATCTGCTTCATACTCACTGCTTTCTTGCTCTGAATCTGAAATGTACTGACAGTTTACTCGCTCATGCACCTGCAAATTTTTAAAGAAATCTCGATTTCGGATCCTTTGGGAAAAATGAATGTTTTCCTCAACTTCTTGAGCATCTTCAAACAACTGGGTGAGGGATGAAGACTCTCGTTCTAGCATAAGAAGGACAAAATCTGAATGAAGACCCATGACATAATATATCATGGAAACTGTCTCTGTAGGCCTGACCTCCAAAGGCATATTATGATAAACACGGTAGAACCTTCTGTTGAAAATAGGTAAGGCTTCATCCTTCTCTCATTTCAAAGCATAGAAATCAGCAAGGTATGAATCTAAAGATTTGTACTTGCCCCAATACTTCAGGAAATCATTAGAGAACTCGGTCCAAGAGCCAATTGAATTAGCTCTCAGACTTTTAAACCATGCGGTAGCATCTTTGATTAGAGATTTAGAGAAAAATCTCATGATTACATCTTCGTGAACAATCTGAAAACGATCAAAAAAATCCTCAAAGTATTCCAAATGCCTCTCAGATGAAACTTGATTCTCTCCGGAAAAACGAGGAAGATATTCATAACAATCAAGAGGATAAGGATGACGGGGATGGGGCAATTTTAAAGGCCTAAACATTTTCATCCTAATATTGGTTTGAAAGGCAGTGGGATGCTCGTAAGCGATACAATGTTGATGAAAAGGTTCAGCAGTAGTAACAGCAGGCACTAAAGTCTACGTATACTTGGAGTCAATTTCAATTTTGACAAAGTTAGGAAAGTGATCAAATGCAAGAGGAATTGGAATACATGACTCATTTTTAAGAGCAAGTTGTGATGAGGATATCAAATCAACATCTATAGCACAGGGTTGCGGAGTCTCTGTTTCTTCTAAAAATGGATAGATGAAAACGGGATGGCAGTCTTCTAAATATACAAAACAGAAAATGATTCTCTTTACATGTAAAGGGAATAACATGAAAGAGTTAATAAAAAACAACAATAATTCATGAAGAAGACTGATAAACTGATATCTGGATTTAAAGTGCAGCCTCTTCATCTCTTGTTAAATGGATCCTCCCAATGGAGTCTTATTCAAACTCAGAAATCAGGTTTGTAATTTCAAAAACTAATGGAGGCTGTCACGCTTCAGGTTTTCTGTTTCAATTTCAGATTTCTGAAAACGTGAAGATTCATAAAAATAGGCTTAATAGAAGATGGTCTAGATACAAATAAGAAACAATACCTCTTGAAATCCTTGAGGTAGATAATCTGCAGATCTGAAAATCGGTTTCTGTAAAGCTCGTCTCCCTCTGGTGATCTTTTCTGGATCTTTCACAGGTCTTCAATGGAGTTGCCACTGAATTTGTTCTTCATGGAGTCGCCAGATAGATGATTACAACCAAAAGAATGCTTAGCCTTTGTCTATCATCAAAAGTTGAAACTATGTCGTCTCCCAGGGAAGCTTGCTTCATTCTCCATTCCCCGACAACGATGTCATTTTCTTATCACTCCAAGAAACTCCTTAGGGTTGTAGAATAAGGATTCTTGGTAACTTAGAAATAATGATTTTTAGGTTTTTGGGACAATGGGGTATTCAATGGTTTGTATAAGAAACAACTCATCACACATCTAAAGATACAGTGCTTTCAGTAAACAATAACCAGATCCAATAATTGAAAGAGAGTATGGAGAAAACTATTCTTGATTTGCCAATACAGGTGAAAGTAGGGCCTAATACAAGACAACAAGGAATCCTTTAATTTCAAGCCTATGAGTTCAACAAAGAGGTAACAGTCTTTATGAACTAAAATAAACCGGAATTAAAGTACAAAGAATGAAAGATGAATAATTCTAGTATTGCAAACGAAAGGAAACTCTACTTTATTTCTGCAAAAAGAGTCTATACAATGGCATGAAATATCTCCCAGTTTGACCCTCCTATTTCATATCAAAAATAGGCATTTATAGCCTCTTACAAACAGTTTTATAGATCCTAAAAACATGGATCTGTATTTAATAAAAACAATCCAATTCTATCTGAACAACTTGAAAAATAAAGTCTTAACATCTAAACTTAGGACTCGAACTGTCTTCAACCTCCAAAATTTGCCATCTGCATCCTTCAGCTCCTGGTATCTGCAATGTGGTGAAGAATGGCAGGACACCTGTCTTGACAGTTGGATCTCCCCAACGTTCATGGTTAATTTTTGAGGAAATGGTTTTGCATGTGGTTGCAAAAATTCTCTCGAACCTCTGATGTTGTGCCCTTTGCATGCGATCTGATAGCTCCTTGATACACTGGAACCCCTTCAAAACTTGTTTGGAATGAACTGTTCTGTCCTTGGCTTCAAAAAATACTTTTCCAGCTTTCAACAACTAACTCGTTTAATATTTCGCAGGTTAGCTGTTGAAAGTCACCACTTTCCACAGCTAACGGGTCATAAAATATCACTTTGCGCTGTTGAAAGCCCTGATGGTGCTCAAAACGAGTTTTCACCTCCAAAATTCTGATTTCAACAAAACTCAGTGTCTCTGATTTCTCACCTTGCATATTAACGACAACTTGAGCGAGTACCTTAAGATCTGGATGGGATTTTTTCCTTAGTTTTTGTTTCAACCTTCTTATCTGCCTTTTGAGGCATTTGGCAAGCCACTACAGGCTATTGTAATCTTTGGTGAGTTTTTTCTTCCTCTTCTTCTCTTTAACACTTTCCTTAGCCAATCTCTCAAACACAGAATTGGTTTTGGCGAAGTTATCAGACAACTTCTTATACCTTTCTTTAATCACCCGTTCTAAGACCTCTTGCTGAGCTATGACCTCTTGCTGAGCTATGACCTCTTTCAGATGCTTGATTTTCTGAGACTTCTTTGACTTAGAGATTTTTGATGTTTCTCCCTCTTCTTTATGAGTGAAGGTCTCATAGTTTTGTGCACACTCAGTTGACTGCTCAGGACTCATGGTGACAGGGCATTGATCTTGCTGCTCTGATTCTGAGTCGGATTCACATCACAATCCTATTTTGATGTGCAAAATTTGAGTTTCCATCATTACCCACTTTCATCAGCGCATGATTTGGATTTGCCTGACGTGGGATGATCATATCATCATTTGCTTTAAGACGTAGATATCATGCACGTGATTCCCACTTTCTTCAGCCAACGGCCCATGGAAAATGCCCCTTAGTTGTTGATAGTCTCCACTTTCAACAGTGCAAGGCCCTGTGGAAAACCCCCGTTAGCTGTGGAAAGTCTCCACTTTCAACAGTGCACAACCTCAAAAGAGTTGCTCCGTAGCTGTGGAAAGTCTGCACTTTCACCAGCGCACGACCCGCGAAACTGATTCTTGGATATTTTGAAATTCACCACTTTCAACAGTGCATAGACTTATGAGAAGTGCTCCTTAGCTGCTGAAAGTCACTACTTTCCATAGCTAACACTCAACTTTTGGACACACATTAGCTGTTGAAAGTGAATTATGAAAATTTTGAAAAGAAGACTTTATGGGTCATATTATTTTCTAAGACAAAAACCAAAACCTAAGTTTTGCAGCTAGAAAAACTCAAAAATGAATTGAGGAAACTACCAATAGCCAGGATATCTACCTCAAAACTCAACCAAAAGGATGGTGTCATTTTGGGAGCTAACACATGCATTCCATCTCTTGGTTCTGCTCGATCAATGTATCTTCCAAGAGTGTTTCCTATGCTTTTGATAGTTTCATCATTCCAACAATGAAATGACAGGATGGGGAGACGAACCCAGACTGGGACAACCGATGGGATATCGTTCTCCGAGCTGAAATCAGGATTCCATCCATTAAGGTATAGGCCCCAAGCCCCCATGAAATAAGGACCGCTCCTGAAGATGAGATCTTTGTCTGTTTTGGTCTAAAAAAGGAACAGGAAAAATCCTTTGCCACAGAAGGAAGATGAGACTTTTCCTTGAATGAGCAGAGTCCAGTTTTTGTCAACCCATTCAGATACCATGCAAGGGGATGGAAATATTCCCATGAACTTCCCAACCAATCCATGTTCCATGATTTTGAGTGCTATAGGGCGAGATGAGTCTGCGTGGACCTAAACCCTGGGGATATTGTCCATTTGTTTCACAAATTTTGACGGAGGGTACTTCTGCACCTTATGGGCTGAAGCTACCAGGGATTTGAAGGCATTAATTTCTAGGGGGAGGGGGGGAGTGGGAGGGAGTGGATGAGGTGGTGGGGGAAAGGGAGAAGGGCCTCCCGAACCAGAGGTTGATGTGGCAATGAGGGAGAGAAATAGGTTTAATCCACATTTGTTGTAATTTTATTGCTAGTATATACTCTCTGATTTTCTTTTCATATTATTTTATATATCAAATGTTTATACCGATTACTAACTCTTTTTTTATATTCTAATTATTGTATTCATCTTTTGATAATGGTTCACTTTTCATAATTTTTAATTCATTGTTTACTATTCATTATTTTAATTTCTGGTTACAATAGTTCATTTGATGTAGCATTTTCATGAAGGTTTTATTTATTCTAGAGCACTTAGAATTGATTTGTTGACGAGAGTAAGGATTGAGGATTCATTAGAGTACTATTGCAAGTATTCAAGCCACCCAAGGGAGTAGGATAAATACACTACAACCTAAGCCTTCTACCTATGACACAGTAATGGATACTTGATCAACCAAACAAATCTGAGTGAGTTGTGTGCTTGTGTGATTAGAATTTCATCTTTAACAAATAAACTACATCAGTGAAAAGAGCACTATTGTGTGGGCCTTTCTCAAGGCATATCTCACCTCACAACCTAATATTATACATATGTAAGATTTTGTAGTCTAGGTTCGTAAGATTCATTATTTTCTTGTTGGATTGATTAATTAGATTTTTTATTTACATTGCAATAGTTTAAGGAGATATAACATTTGTTTTTGAATGAATTAGATTTGATTTGAAGTTTTAAATATTAGGTTAGAATGCACATCCTATATTAGTTTCAATATTGGATTTCTTTCTTAGTCTATATTTTGAAGCTAGTTCC
Organism: Picea sitchensis; assembly: GCA_010110895.2. Classification (NCBI taxonomy): domain Eukaryota; kingdom Viridiplantae; phylum Streptophyta; class Pinopsida; order Pinales; family Pinaceae; genus Picea; species Picea sitchensis. The sequence goes on along the minus strand of SNQJ01S0123010.1, from coordinate 20,715 downwards.
CTCACATACAGTGATTTTTCCTCACAAGTCTACTGACCCTAGATTGACATGATAAGTTTCATTTTTATACAAATAAATTAAGATGAGATTTTTGGTGTCGTTTCTAGGGAGGAACTAAATAAATTGGTTTTGAAATAATTTCTAAAAACGTTTGTTTTTCACACATTTAGGACTAGAAGGAGTGAAGAAGGTAAGATGAGAGGTATGAACTTATGCAACCACTTTTGTGAGTCTTCACAAGAACTAGTCATGTGTGATTTGCATGAATAGACCTAGATATAGTAAGGGTAGGTTTATTAAGACAAAAAAAGGTGTTTCAGAAAAATAAAAAGAAACCAACCTCCCCATAAAACCACTTACTAAATCATCACAACCACCTAATAATCCATCTACTAAACCACCTACTTCATCATATTCACAACCACCTATTGAGCCATCTACTAGACCACCTACCTCATCATCTTCACAACCATATACTAAGCCATATATCAAGTCATATATAAAAACATCCACAAAAACTCTCGTTACTAACTTGATTTTGGGTACTAATAAGAATACAAGGAAAAGGATTATTGCAGAAAGCTCAAAACAGACACAAATCGAGGAGACTGTTGAACAATTTGAAGATCCAAAAGAAACACTATAAGGTTGGAGTAAACAGTTGTGGATATTCTATGACCATAATATGGCTGATGAAGAATCTCATATTGGAGGAGGAGGAATAATAACAAGAGGTGGAGACAGTGAAACAAGATCAAGGGGTGGGGGAAAAAGACAAAAAATACCAAGAATACTAGGTGTGGGAGGAGAAGGATAATATGGAAGAGTAAAAGGAGGTGAGGGAGAAAGATAAACAATACCAAGAGGATATCATAATAATGTAGGGGATTAGGAAAAATAAGTGACTTTTGGTTTTCCCATCTTGGATGCACATACAGAATTTGGAAATGAACTAAAGATGAAATACATCCCTCCCTCTGTTATTCCTAACTTTCATGGTATGGCCTCTGAAGATCCTGATGCATTTTTGTTTGAATTTTGTATTTTATGTTGTACCTATGGGTATATAGATGATGCTCACAATATTCATTTATCTCCTGCCACTTTGAAAAACACTACTTTAAAATGGTTTATGGAGCTAGGAGAAAATACCATTGGGCATTGGGATACTCTGAGGAAACTTTTCCTTGAGAAGTATGAGGATTACTACAAACCAAGGGATTTTAAGGAATATATATTCATGATGGATCAACAAGAATATGATAAATTAGAGGACTACATGGAGATATTTTTGTACAATTTGAAAAAATCAAAACATAGTTATTTAAATTTTGATATTATGCATACAATATTTTTAAAAGACATTTGTAATGAATATATAGATATTCTTAATTTCATGGGATATGGTGACATTTCAACTTTACCGTTTGATTTTTTTTTTGAAATGTGTAGGAAATAATCCAGGGGTAAAGCTAATTCTAGAAAAGGAACAAGAGATGATCTTTCCAAAGTCACCAAATCAACTACAGGGAGTATTACTAGGGAAAAATGAGGCAATTTGTTGGAAAACTTTAAAATTGATATTTTGAGTACATTAGGATCTCAGATTGATACATTGAAGGATAAAAAGAAATAAGAAGAGAAAAATGAAGATTTTGCAAGTTTTTGTAAACAATGTAAGAAAAAACATCCATCATGAGAATGTCCATTAGATAATATTCAAGTTTGTGTTATTTGTGGAGAGAATCATTCAACATAAGATTTCCCATCATTGCTAGGACTGAAATCATTTTTCAAAGGTGAAAGAACAATAACATAATCTCTTTATTATGTTGCACCAAAAGTAACATGCCAATCATGCACACCAGGTATGTATGATGATCCTGCTCACCAATTTCCTTCATATTCTAATCCAAATTATGTACAAAACACATGGAATTCCCCATTTCCTTGGCATGCATGGCCTCCTCAACAAGATCAAAACCATCCTTTTCAACAAGGTTGGAAAGGATATTCTTATGGAAACCATACTCCCCACAATATTCAAACATCATATCAACCATATCAACAATCTTATTTTCAATAACCATATCAATAACAATATTTTCCATTCCAACAAATTATTATCATTTTCAACAACAAACATACCTGCAACAACAACATATTCCACCCACTCAATATCCACAACTAACTCAACTACCATATTCCATACCTTCACCACCGTAAATCACCCAACTTAGTAGCTATGGATACCTTCTAATCAACCACAACCTAGACCAACTCAATTTCCATCACAACTAATAGCTAACCCTAATAATAAATTGGAAATACCTTCTTATAATGTTGAAGAAGGAACACTTCCTACTTATGCAATTATTTCTGTCCAGGATATCCACTTAAGGTCTAGTAAAACACTTCATAAATAATCCCTTGTAGTCATATACGAAAAAGAAAAAGAAAAGGAAAAAGAAAATATTAATAAAACTAACACTACAATTGCACACAATTCAATTGAAACTTAGAAGGATCAATCTCAATTAACCAAAACACCTCCTTTTCAGAAAAGTTGTATTTGGAAATATCCATAACTCCTTCTCAACATGATTTCTTAAATGAATTAAAGAATACATGTGTTAAAATTCCCTTATTAGAGTCTATAAAGCATGTACCAATATATACAAGAACAATTAGGGAATAATGTCTTGATAAATCAGGAAGAAAAAGGAAGTATCCAACAGCAATGCAAGTTGTCGGAAAACTAGCTAGCCTAATGTCAAAAATATCATAAAATAAAAATATGTTGATCCATGGTTACCAATTGTTACCATATTAATCAACAATATTTCTATTCGAAAAAATTTAATTGAATTATGTGCAATTGTTAATGTGATGACCATGGAAACAATGCATAATCTAAATATTCATAATATTTGACCTTTACCTACCATAAATTTGGAAATGGCAGATAGATCTTGGATAAAAATTGAGGGTGTAGTAGATGATGTCATTGTTTCACATATGTTTTCATTAATGTCAAAGATGTAATGTACATGGCGCATGTGCATTATGGTGCACAAGAAAATATGGTGTACATGTAATGGAAGTACATAAATGGTAAATATAAATGTAGAGGAATACTGGAAGGTGCAGAGATGACCACAGGAAGATATGAAGTGAAATCAAAGAAAACAGAGTTGAATAACCCTTGCAGGCGTTGATGAATAGTGACCCTTGGATCAATATGAATCCATTGCAACAGAGTGGACTACAATGGAATATGTGGAATTTGCGAGAGACCTAAGCCAATATGACTAATGGCACAGTGGAGTGAGATGAAACAAAATATGAAGCGGAATGTGACAAAATGAGTGGAAGTTTGGTAGTCAAAAGAGTGATTCGTTAGGAGATGATAACAGTTTGGTGGGGCAACTCGATGAGTTTTTTGCAATACAAGTGTGACAAGATGACTTAGGATCTTATTCTATCTACGTGTTAAGTGATCTATAATCCAAAATGTAAATTGTTGTGTCAATTTTGAGGAGATGAGATGGAGCTTATTTGCAGGAATATTTGGTCTCTTTGATTTAATAAAAGAATGTCCTTCCATAACTGAACAATAAATATTCCTAATTTAGACATAAGTGTGTCCACTTATAACCACCTAGACTTTGATGTGGCCAAGATTTGTCCACAATGTAACTGTCATTCATTCTCATACTTTATTTAGACAAAATTTCAACTAACAAGACTTTGATCTGGTAAAAATATTTCCACAAAGTAACTATCATGCGTCCACATACAGGAAGGGGAACTTAATAAAAATCATTATAAATAGGGATGCGCTCTATTCGAGTTGTGTGCGAATGAGTAGAGAAGAAGAAGGTCCTTTTATCCCCAATTTCATGGGACAACTAAGGATATGGTGTCTCAAGGCCCTTAGGTTGCAGACATGGAGTATCAAGAGCTAGATGACTGACAATGTCCACATGCACAAATAGAGACCCAATTCACTACCACAAATCCTGGATTTTTTTCACAATGGCATTCACCACATCATCTTGTTTCCGAAAGACAATGGGTCTTTCTCCATGAGGTACAATTCATGTATTGTGGTAAGTGTCACTTTAATACTTTAGGCATTTGAGTATGTTTCATTTAAAGTCACTTTTGATTATAGAACATTTGCTTGGAAATTATGCTCTTTTCCCCATTTCACCTTGGTGGTTGACATTCTGTCGTAGTAAGTGGTCACCCTTGTGGATGGGTTTTCTACTTGGAGGTCCCCTTGATGAGTCATCATGCCATTCCTGATCATACTTTTCATTTTTCATACTTCATCCTTTTCACCTCCTTATATTTTGGGATTTTTGGGTGTACTGACCCAAGAAGGGATTGTACCTCATTTCATGGGAAGAAGGGGATAAAGGCCCAAAGGGAATGTAGATGGAAAAATATAAAAGACAAAACTATAACCTTCCAGATGCTCTCCCAATGAGGTATTGAGAATGATGAAACATTTATCCTAAAAAATCAAATACCTGCAAGAAACAAATTCATATTATATAGAGGTCCCACTTGTTGAGGGATCTATACAAGTGCATTAAAAAAATTTCTTTACCTCTATGGAAATATGTGTACATATCCCTTAAAATGACATTGTGTTATTGCCTCCCAAGAGTTGACACTTAAAATCGCAATGATGAATACTGCTCACAATTGATTGCCAAGCTCTATTATTTATTTATAATAATAATAATAATAATAATAAACTAGTAGGTGGGACCCCTTTGTAGACTAGTGGCGCTATGATGGATGTGTTGCACTTGTATTTTTGTTTGATGTTATAATGAAGCCAACATACTCTTCTACATTTGATTATTCAATTCATAGTTCTAATCATTATGGTGACATAAGATGGTTGGTCGATTTTTTTATGGCTAGATGGTTTTGATGGTCACTCGCAACTCATGGTTGTACTATGGATAAAAGGATTACGTTTTTTTACAGGAGTTATGTTTATGCATTAAACATTGTTGATTATTTTATATATGATTGTTGATACTAAGAGGGGGGTGAATTAGTATCAAGTACAATTTAAAACCTTTTTCAACTTATACTTAAACCATTCAACTATATCAAATGAGAAATGAACAATAGTATAAGAGTTACACCAAT
>SNQJ01S0123010.1:0-15530 GCA_010110895.2 Picea sitchensis | reverse complement strand
CTAGAGACTTCTTCTTTGGCAACACACATTGTAAGCTGCATTTCATAAGCTATTCACCCCTCACTTGAGTGAATAAGCTTAGAGTTCTTTCATCTACATTTCATCTTTTCTTTGTAAGGAGAGCAATCAGTTGAGGGCCTCAAGAGCCTTCCATTGGAGAGGGAAGGGACCCAAAGTCCTCTTTCTCCATTGTGTATCTTTGGATTTCAACAATCAGACCAGCTTATACATTGGTGATATTGGTCCATTGTCATTTGTTTCTATTTTTTGTTCCTATGCTCATAGTTTTATTTAGTTTTTGTTTAATTCTTGTTAATAGCTTTGTTGTTTTCTTTCTAACCTTTTACCATACAGCTTTCATGACTAGCAGAGCCCAACTAGGCATGTAAGCACTCACTTTTTGCTCACACATCGACGAAAAGAGTGCAAACAGTGGGTACAACATGTTACCTGGTCAATCGATCACCCTTGTCAGTGTTGGATGATAAAACTCCACACGAGGTATGGAATGGCAAGAAACCCTCTCTTGAACATATTAGAGTGTTTGGTTGTGATGCTTATGTACATGTTCCAAAGGAAAATAGGAGTAAGCTGGATAACAAAGCTGAAAAGTGTATATTTATAGGTTATAAAGATGGTCTGAAAGGTATAAGATTTGGAACCCATAAACTAAGAAGATTGTTTACAGTCGGGATGTTGTTTTTAGAGAGGTAAAATATGTTTCCAAACAATAATTCCTACCAAGGAAAGAAGAACCTGAGAAAATAGAGCTTGAGTTGGATGATGCAAAATCTGAATCATCTGAAGAAGATGAAGTAGAAGAAAAAGAAGAACTGCATACCCCAGTATTGAGGAGATCAGTGAGAGAAAGAAGGAAACCAAAAAGGTATAGTCCACCTGATTTTTGTTCCAAATTTTCTTTATCTATTACTGATGATGATCCTAGAACTGTCAAGGAAGCAGTGAATTCAGAGGATAGTAAACTATGGAAGAAGGCCATGGTTGAAGAAATGGATGCCTTGGATAAGAATGAGGCATGGGATATAGTTTAGCTTCCAGCTAGAAGAAATTTTTTTGGTAGAAAATGGTTGTTTAAGAACAAGTTTAATGAAGAAGGTAAAGTGGAGAAATACAAAGCTTGGTTAGTAGAAAAAGTTTATTCCCAGGTAGATGGAATTGACTTTGGTAAGATTTTTTCTTCTGTTGCCAAGTTAACATCTATTAGATTTCTTTTATCTATTCTTGTTGCTTTTGATATTGAAGTGGAACAGATGGATGTGAAGACAATATTCCTACATGGGGATCTGGAAGAAGAAATCTACATGAAGAAACCATAAGGCTTTGTAGTGAAGGGAAAGAAAGAGTTGGTATGTAAGCTAAAGAAGTCACTATATGGTCTGAAGANGTACCAAAATTTTGCAACATACATCCTTGGATTGGGATTTGTGAGAAGCAGGGTTGATCATTGTGTGTATTCCAAGAAGGTTGGTAATAACTTCATTTATGTAGTGTTGTATGTTGATGACATGTTGTTGGTAGGAAATAACATGGATGTTATCAAGGAAGTGAAATTGCAGCTATCCTCCAAATTTGACATGAAGGATCTCGGTGCTGCTAACTTCATTTTGGGAATGGAGATTAAAATAGATCATGCAAACATGAGACTTTGGTTGAATCAGAGAAAATATGTTGAGACGATATTGCAGAGGTTTAATATGCATGGAAGTAAACTGGTCAAGGTTCCTATTCCTATAAGTGTAAATTTATCTGCAGATCAGTGTCCCAAGACACATGAATAAGAAGAGGACATGTCCCATGTTCTGTATGCCAGTGCAGTTGGCAGTTTGATGTATGCAATGGTCTGTACTAGACCGGACAGTGCACATGCAGTGGGAGTTTTGAGCAGGTATATGTCAAAACCAGGGAAGGAGCATTGGACAGCAGTAAAGAGGGTCTTTAGGTATTTGCGTGGTACTACCAATTATGGATTGTGCTACCAAGGAAGACCAGGATTGGACAGAGTGGTGGACATACATGGCTTTGTTGATGTAGACTGGGCTGGATATCTAGATCACAAAATATATACAAGTGGGTATGTGTTTAACGTATTTGGAGGAGCAATCATTTGGATGAGAAAAAGACAGGATGTAGTGGCACTCTCAACTACAAAAGATGAATACATGGCAACCACTCATGCAATAAAGGAAGCAGTATGGTTACAAAGATTATGTTCAAGTATTGGGTTGGTACAACAAGCAATGAGATTAGATTGTGACAATCAGAGTGAAATCTTCCTAGCAAAGAACCCAGCTTATCATTCAAAGACAAAGCATATTGATGTTCAGTATCACTTTGTGAGAGACATGGTTGAAGAAAAGAAGGTGTTTCTAGAAAAGGTTGACACTTTGAATAATGTTGCAGATTCATTGACAAAGTCTGTGAGCACAGAAAAGTTCTCCTGGTGTAGAGTAACAATGGGCATTGCTGCCTTGGATTGTTGACTATATAATCCCGTGGACCCCTGGATGCAAAGAAAACAACAAGTGGGATAATGTTGGGTATGTGTTATATTCTTTTCATGTGTGTGTGTGGGTGCATAAGATTCGACAACTGTATCTGACGATATTTACTATTTTTAGCGGTTTTCTAAATTTATCCCAGATTAAGGGATTAGGGTTTTGGTATCTACGAAATACCTAAAAACATTGTATATATATTGTATGGTGAATGGTGAAATTAATACAATGAAGAATTGAAAGGTTTTCTCCCATTTAAGGGTTTCCGGTATAAATCTCTGTGTACTTTGTGTATGAGCCATTGATTAATTTATGTTTTTCTTAAGAATCTATATGCATCGCTTTAATTCATAGGTTTAAAAATTATAGTAAACTATTATAAGAGAGAATTCTTCTGGCATTTTAATTTGTAGAAGAAAATCCTAGCTCTTCCATAATAATTTTTGACATTATGCTTGGGCCGGAACCGCCATCAATCAGACAACAATGGGCTATCTTGTCCATAATCTTTACAAAAATGAAAAATGGAGGATTTTTTCAGAGTGTATAAAATTATTTACAGCTAAGTCCTCTTCATCTACCTCTTCAGAGAGATTGGCTACGATGGAAGTTTTTCCTTCCATGAAAATTTTTAGATGCTTGTGTTTCTCAGGGACGACAACCATGTCTAGGAGGGTAGCATCAGCTTTAATATTAGACAATTGATTGAGAATGTTGTATTTGGAAGAGGGAAGAGGGGAGGGAGTTCCTTGACTATTAGGAGTTTTAGTAACTTGTACAATATCAGTTGGTGAAGATGAGCTTGGGATAGAATAAGCATGAGGGAGATCATATTTTCCTTTCGAAGCATAGGATTCATTCCTATTGCTTATGATCATGACATCCTCTGGTTCTGCGAAATCTAGAAAAAAAATAATATTTTTAGGCCTTTTACCAAAGATTTTATCTCTGGCACTATTTTTTATCTCACAATTACTTTCCTCATGGTGTTCCTCGCAAAACTTACACCAACTGCGAGGCATGGTGGCTTTAGGATGAAATTTGTTTTCATTAGGATTCCTAAAGGGTGGTGAAGAAGAAGATGAGGGCCTAGGGGTAATTGAAGGGACATTTCCCTTTCTCTCATATGCTATCATTCGATTATTCATGTCTTGTACAAGATGTAAGAGGGTAGACATGTCTATTTGTTTAATTGAGTCTCTCTTGGGAAGACCTGTTCTTTCAAGTTGTTCTTCGTACTCTAGACAAGTATGCAGAGTGGAACCAAGATTGTCAATACCTTTTTCTTCAAGCCTATGATGGTAGGGGGAAGGTAGAGCATTATAGTAATGCATAAAAGTGTCTTGGTTCTAAGGTAAAATAAGTTTGGGAATTTGGTTATATAACTTGGTGAAACGTAAGTTCAAATACTTGATAGTCTCCTCATCTTTATACGAAATTTTATTATACTCCCTTAATTGCTCATTTGGGCTCTTAGACTACCCATAAGTATATTTGAATCAATAAAATAACTCCTCCCAAGTGGAAATAATCTTGGTAGGAAGATCAAAGAAATCTATCGTTGCTTTCCCTTTGTGGGAATTAACAAATAAGCCCATACAAGTGTCATTGTCATTGGCTCCTATGTTGTGACAGGAATTAGAAAATTCCACCAAGTGTTCATTCATAGTGACCATGTTATTTCCTGAAAACCTAGGGAGATTCTCTTTGAATTTTGGAAGTGAGAAAGTAGCAAGTGCTAGGTTGAGAGGAGAGGATGCATGCCATGGACTAGTAGTAGCATCTTCTTCGAATTGAAAAAGTCCATACTTCTTTATGACCATAGTGGGATTGGTAGTATATTGGACAGGGACGTGATGGATATACAAGCTACCAATCACTGACAAGGCTAAAGGATGATATGAATAATCACCTCCAGTGCCACCAGAGCCACCTAGAGATGCCATATTGTGAACGATGGATAAGGGAGAGAAAGACAAACTAGATGAATCAGACAAAGTTCTCCTTAGAGTACTTTTTTGGGGTTGACAAAACAATGTTTCTTCTTCCTATTTCAAAAATAGGGTTGATTTCAGGTGATAAACCTCTTCTTCTCCTAGAGATGCGAGGGTTTAAGGACATGAAAAGAAGATCAAAACTTTAGGAAAAAGAAAGCTATGGATGATTCCTAGGCCGTCGTTTCCTGGCTTCCCAACGTTATTGGACACTTATATCTTGTTAGCGGTTTCTAAGACGATATTGAATAAGGTTAAAGCAATGTTGGTTTGGTATTTAATATCGGGCTCAATATTGGGCTTCCTTGTAATCGGTATTGTCATGAAGAAAACAAAACAATCAAAGAATAAAAAGCAAAAACACAAAAATATTCAATGATAATGTGAATTGAATCAACCAAAGAGATATGGAAAATCTCCCTAGTATGGTCGCCAACATAAATGTTGAGGAAAAGACATGAATTATCTTACTCAATCATTTTTGAATCTTGTATGGCTAAGACAAGATAGTCGAGAATATCACCCTATGTTTTATAGCCTCAAAACTACTTTCCCAATCCACAAGTATTAATTACAAGGGTTTAGGCTAATCTTTTTTATGAAAAGAGTGTTGCAAAATAACACAAACGTTTTATGTAATTTTCTGAAAAATATACAGATTACTGAAAGAAAATGTGGAGATCAAAAATAAAAAGAAACCAAGTCACAGATACACACAAATGAGTTAGAATAACAATCTACGTTATTTCATTCCAATAAGTCAAAGTATCTTTCTCTTTACAAAATCCCTGTGAAGGCATGGAACAAAGTCTAATTTAGATATCCCCAATGAAAACCATACAAAAGGACTCTAACAAGAAGTAAAAACTAAACTTTATAATATGGATCAGCTTGCAACAGACTACTGCCAATTTGACTCTACACAATATCCTTTATCAACTATGAAACTTAATCCATAAACAAACAAGTATACACAGACTATCAAATATAGATCAACACCTCTGAAACAAGAATTTGAATGATATGGTTCAACTTTGAACCTTGATGTCTACAATAGGACCCTGTTGTCAAAAAGAGAATTAGGCCTTTAATGAACTCATGAATGAAAGAAAAATGAAACTATCTCATGAAAACAAAAGAGCAAACCTTAGTCTTCTTTCTCATTCTATTCTCCCCTTGTTCTTCCTCCTCATTTGGCTTTTATGCATTCCAAATAAGTTGTAGTTTAACTACTTTCTTCAGTTAAGTTAGTTAAACTTAACTAATTTTAGTTTAGGATAAATAGTAATAATAATAATAATAGTTAAGGGTCTTTATTTAATAATAACTAAGTAGGTGGGACCCCTTGTGACTCCCTTATTTTATTCTTTACAAAAATTAAACACAATTAGATAATCATTTAGACACATGCCGCCTTGTAGCTCCCATAAATATTTCCAAAATTTGAATATTAAATATAAAAAATAATTCAAACCATATCGAAAAATATGTAAATATCCACATTATCCAAAAAAATAGCTTGTTGTCCAAAACTTTATGTTGACCACTGTCTTCAACAACTCAATCATAAACACATAAATTAAAACTCATACTTTCCACTTTGAGAGGCAATATTTCTTCTATCATTGTTATCTCATTTAAACTTCTCGTAAGTAGCATTTGGTTAATTCAAAACTTGGGGATTAATCTCACTAATAACATGGGAACAATCGTCCTTCAGATGCATACAAGAGGACATTGATCTTGATGAGTCATTTGAAGGAGATGAAGGGGGGGCAATAGCTTTACCTTTGTCTTTCACATGGGGGACATCAATATTAATCCTTTTTCAACCATGACATGATTGGATAGGTGAATGCATAGGGGAAATTTGAACATTAGTATTTACAGGTGGAAGAGGAGGCAATGACAAGTTGGTCCAGCCACGATGGTGAGAGACTGTCGGATTGGAAATCTCCTGCCATCCATCATTTTCAGGAACTTCTTGTTGCATGGATACATGAGGAGGCACATGAATACCAAGGATATTTTGATGCTGGAAGGGAGGTCTCTTTGGTATAGGGTACACTATTCCTTTCCCAATCCAATTGAAGAACCCATCTTGAAATAGCTAGTTCAACTCCTGGGGTTCAACATCAAAATGAATTGAGAATCTAGTCCTTCTAGGCCCTATGTTCCAGTTACCTCTTCCTCTATTATTTTTTTCATGACTACCCCTGCTGAAGAAACTCAACCTGTATGCAATAATTCATTAGTAACTATCCCTTAACAGACCATACATGATATTTTGTTTGCATGAAACAAAGTTTGGCTCAGAAATTGACATGAGACCCATGCAAATAAATCCATAATAAATTATTTAATAATTATCAAGTGAGAAGGGGGTGGATAGGGTTATTGGGACATCTGGAGGGATTGTAATGAGAGAAAAAGTGGCAGCATGACAGGGGATAAAAACATGAGTATTTCTCAACAATTCATTAAATAATTTAACTGTGAAATCAATACCAAAAAAAATCATTTGCCACCTATTTTTGTGCCAAATCTTTTGTCACTGTTATATAGAGTTTTTTAATTTATTTTTTAGAACAGGCCATGTAAAAATGAAATTGGGATCATGAGGGGAGTATAATGAGAAAAAACATGATAGTGTGAGAGGGAAAAATATGGATATTGTTCATAAAAACAAATCAAATCAAACAACAATGATAACTCTGTTCAGACCTCACAATCCAATAAACATCCACTTTAAAAACCAAAACCCTTTAACTGTCCCTTATTTACAGACAAAATTATTATTGACTTCAAACAAAACAATTCATATGCCCAGAATACTCAATTATAGTAGCCCTTGCATTTATAAATCTTATACAATAGTCACAATAACATCATTTCCATATTTATAATAACATTATAATCCTTTGAGCCACAGTCTTTTATATTCCAATGCTAAATTCTTTTTCCTTTTAAAGACAAATGGAAATATGAACAGTGATTCCAACTATCCACATCCAATATTTAAAACTCAAATAAGAATAGGCCCAATATTAACCACCAACTATCGAATTTTCCAACACTGTTTGACACAATCCATTGGCATTAAGACACATAATCGAGCACTGATTCAATCATACACAGGCATTTATTAAGATAATCAACATAAGTCTTGATTCAAAAACAACATTCAACCAATAACATACAACTCTGAGCCTGAGATTCGTGTAAAGACTTATTTTCAAAGAAATTCCCAACAAGAGACAAAGTGAGGCACATACAAGTGTCTTTAATGTTGGAAGATTGATTGTTGTCATTGATGTCAACCCTAGTCATGGTTTTTGGACCGCAAGCTTGATAAAGGTATTTGGACATGAAGGAAAATACACATGCATATACAACACCCATGAATGGATAGTATACATCATGCTATTTCCGGTGGTATGTGGCACGTCACATGGATCCTCATGGTTGAGGAGAAATGAATTTTTGAAGATGACAAAGTGAATTGAACATGCCATTCCTATGGTATGTGGTGAATGGCCACATGGATCCTCATGGCTGAGGAGAAATGAATTTTGAAGATGACAAAGGAATTGAAGAAGGAAGTACATGTAGGTCTCCGTACACTAAAGAAAATAATTGAAAAATAAGAAAGGCCAAGTCATCCTTAATGTTAAAAGCGAAGTGACATAAATGGTATAAATAAATATCATTAGACATTCATTGATACAAGTCAATTTCATAGGGAAGAAGAAGTAAAAAGAAGGCCGATTTCAAGGGAGGATGAAGCCCTTTTAAGATGTGTTCTAAGGTATGTTATTTTCAAGTCATCTTACCATTTTTGTTAACTTTTTTTCTAGAACGATTCATATATGGTGAAATTGCTATGGTATTGATAAGATATATCAAGGTACTGCAAAAATTTCAGCTCTCGATTTGCTATAATTATGGAGATACACTGTGGAATATAGGGTTCGTGGACTGTCCTAAAACTAGTCAATAAAACAGGTGTTCTGCAAAAAGTCATAATGTTTTCATACAGAATCCAAATAAACTAGGACCACTTCCATTGGAGAGTACTTGACTTTTAGTTTCTTTGTAATGAAGCCTTAATCAGATGTTAAATACTGAGCACCTGCATGTCAGACAAGTTGGGTCTTCCTAATGCACTGCATCTGAATAAAGTCTATCATCTTCTATAACTTCCTTTTGGGAGGATTCAAGGAGTGAAAATTAGAGGAGTTTGTTGGAAATACACTGAGTAACAAAGATTCTACAGGATCTTAGTATTCCAAGAATTGAATAAATGCATAAAATTGAAGAAGTCTCAGAAAGCATTATCGTGTCTCATGTGATGATTGGTTGATGGTGATAGATTTAATGTAAATTTTATTATCTCTGTATATTCTTGGGTGAAGGGAAGGGGAAAGGATAGGATATTCAAATATCTCTTGATATTGAGGATTGTATCTTCCTCTTTGAGGTTTATACCTCCCTTTACATTTGGAAGATGTAGCTACCTTGGAAGTCATTACTTCCTCGAACAAACTATTGATTATTTCTATATTGTGCATGGTGTATCAGGTGTATTGGTGTAACTCTTTATACTATTGTTCATTTCATTAGATATAATTGAATGGTTTAAGCATAAGTTGAAAATGTTTTAAAATTGTACCTGGATAATCGATTCACCCTCTCAAGATTAACAATTGGTATCGTGAAAGCAAGTTGCCTTCTGCCTCAATAGTTTAACCACTGGAAGGATAATCCTGAGCAGAAATGGATGAGCATGAGCATATTTCAAAATGGGATTCAAAATTTGATGGAATAAATTATACATACTAGAGTGATAGAGTGAAAATTACCTAACGACTTTTAGAGTAGACATTTGGTACTCGGTTGAGAATGGCTATGTAATCCCAAATAATGCTCCTAACCGATCCAATGAGTAAGAATCTTATGAGTTGTAACTCAAAATCTAGACATGTTATTATAAGATATTTAGCATCATTGACAATTTCAAACCACTTCTAGCAAAGTGATGGGATGCACACTACTAAAGAGGTATGGGACAAACTCAAGAATATCTAATGGAAGGTGATCCAAAAAGTTGCTGTGTCAAGCCAGACATAGAGCAGAATTTGAAAATTTGAAGATGAATGAAGGAAGATATTGCAAACCTATCTTTTTAGAGTTGATGAAGTTGTTAATGCTATCAAAGGATTAGGTGAAGAGCTCACTGAATCGCTATCGCATAAAAAAGTGTTGAGATCACTTTGAAGGATGCCATATCTCTGCCATTGAAGAAACTAGGACTTGACCAAAATGAAAATGGATGTATTACATGGGACTTTATGGCATATGAAATGAGAACAAAATGAAAAGGGACTAAAAACAATGAAGCATCCTTGAAAGCCATAAAGAAGACAAATGACAAGGATAATCTAACTTTGATGAAGAAATAACAAATTTCGTAGTTAGTTGTTCCAGAAGGAAGTGGAAGATACAAGTTGCAGCCCCTCAAATGCTTTAATTGTGGTAGAATATACCAGATATATTGTTGAAAAACTGTTACTATAAAAAAGAGAAGTCTCTACAATAAAAAGATTTCTCACCTAAGGATGATGACATCTCCTCGATGAGAGTGATGAAGAAGATAATGGAGGAGAAGTCCTCTTCATAACCCAAGAAACCTGTGGATGATGATCATAAGAATTCTAAAGAAGAAATCATTTGTAGTCAAGATTCAGATGAAGAAACCAACCTTGATCTCCTTTCTTAGACAAAGATACGCAGAGGAACAAGAAGATGAGAATTTTTAAAAGTTGAAGCATGTTGAACCTAAAAATAGCAAGCTTAGAAAACACAACATAATAATTAAAAAGGTGAATCTGAGAGTTAGAAGAAGATAATTACAAACTTGAAAAGACCCATTAATAGCTTGAAGGGAACAATTAGAAGATTATGAGAAATTGAAAGTAGAATTGGATCACACAAAAGGGGATCTAATATTGATAAACAAAAAAGGTGGAAGAAGTTTGAAAAAAGCACCGAAAATTAGATGAGATCCTTATACTCAAAGATATCCAAACCACAAGATAGGACTAGGATACACGACAGCTTGAAGACAACAAAACAAGAGAAGGAAGTTGAAATGATGAAACTAACACTCCAGAACGAGTTGAACAATAAGATAGAAAAATAGAATTCAACAGGAATGAGACATCAAGAAGATCCCTCTCCCTATCGTGCATGAAAGCAATCATTATGAAGGAAAACTACAAAAGAATATATCGTGGAACTCCAGATGGGACCACACCACAAAGAAGATCAATAATGCCTGTATCAAAATTTTTTTGGACATTGTTATACTTGTGGGAAATTTGGACACAAGGCAATCAATTGTAGAATCCTACCGAAAGGAAATAATTATGCAAGCTATAAGGAATGGTGAAAATAGATATGAAAATGTTCAGAGATCTTTCAATACAAATTATAATCCATTTGACGATTAATGGATCAAAATATTGTATGTTGGAAGTGCAATAATCTTATCACAGCACGAGATTGCAGAGAGATGAAGGAAGATAATCATATGCCAAATGTTTTGCATACCAACTACATCATGGAAATGAAAGAAATTCCACACAATGAAAATTTTCGAATAGAATTAGTCGCTAAAGAATGCAAGAAGAAGATGAATGGTTAATAGACAAAGGGTGCCTCCATTCCATAAGGATCGAGATCAAAGCAAATCGGTCATCTTGAAGAGATAGGGTGGAAATGTTGCATTTGAGATGACCATCTACCAAAATACTTGGAAAAAAGGAACTGTAAAGATTGGAAGTGAAAATGTAAAGCAGGAAAAGTCCTATTATTGAAGATCCAAGCATAACTTCCCTGTCAAAGCAAAATATGTGATCAAGGATACACTCTTACGCTTGACTCCAGAAAAAGCAAACAGGAGAAAATAACTCAGAAGATTATTAAATCACAAACAAGAAGACTCTAACAACATATATACATTACTCAGACATGAAGAAGAGAGAGAAGACATATAAGCCACAATAAAAATAATTCCAAGGAAGAAAAGTCCCAAAGACCAAAAATAAGATGAAGAGAATATTGAGTGCCACATGTTCAAAAGGTGGAGTAGCCCAAATAAGAAGGTTACCTTTTCCATTAAACTCGTGGGGAGCCATAACCTTGCCATTGATGTCAAAGGGGGAGAAATCGACTATGATGATAGAAGATGAGTGCTGCTACCAATGACAAAGGGGAGATTGTTGGAAGATTGATTATTGTCATTGATGTCAACCCTAGCCGCTGGCCTTGGACCCAAGATTGATAAAGGTATTTGACATGAAGGAAAGTACCCACATGCACATACAATACCCATGAATGGATAGTATACATCATGCTTTTTCCGATGGTATGTGGCACTTCACATGGATCCTCATGGTTGAGGAGAAATGAATTAAGATGACAAAGTGAATTGAAAAAAAGGAAGAACATGTAGGCCCAGAAATAATTACAAAATAATAAAGTGTCACGTCGACCCTAATGTTAAAAGGAAGTGACATAAAATGTATATAAATAAAATATCATTATACATTCATTTTATACAAGTCTAATTTCGTGAGGGAAGAAGAAGCAAAAAAGAAGGCCTAATTTCAAGGGAGGATGAAGTCTTTGGTGATGTGTTCTAAGGCATGTTATTTTCTGGTCATCTTAACATTTTTACATAAAAATCTATAGGAACGATTCAAATGGTGAAATCTCTATGGTATTGAGAAGACATATCACAAAAATTCTCCGTAAAAATTCCAGCTCTTGTATCCTTATAATTATGAGATACATCATGTGCAATATAGGGCTTTGGAATCATCCTAAAATGAGTCAATAATAAACAGTAAGTTCCGTTGTCACTATACCTTTTCATACAGACTCCAAATGTAATGGGACTACTTCCATTGGAAATAGTATGACCAGAAGTTTCTTGTGTGATTTTCTGAATCAGATATTAAATATTGAGGGCGGGGCATTATGTACAAGTTGGATTCAAATGCACTGCACTGAATAAAGTCTTACCATTCTTTCTATAACCTCTTTTGGGAGGATTCAAGGAGTGAAAATTGGAGGTGTTTCTAGGAATACATTGAGTAACATTATCTGCAATTATTCAATTCTTGGATTAGAGTACTCCAAGAATTGAATAATTCTAGAAATTGAAGAAGTCTCTGCAGTACCATCGCCCTATGATACTGGTTGACAGGATGTGATTTAAATGTAAAAGTTTTATTATCTCCTCATATATTCCTTTGGCAAAGGAAGTGGAAATGATAGAGAGTTCAGATATCTCTCGATATTGGAGGATTGTATCTTTCCTCTTGGAGGTTTATCCTCTCCCTTTACATTTGGAAGTTACAGTTACCTTTGGAAGTCATTACTTCCCTTGAACAAAACTATTGATTGTTTCTCATATATTGTGCATGGTGTATTATGGTGTATTGGTGTAACTCTTTTACTATTGTTCATTGCTCATTGGATATAATTGAATGGTTTAATTATAAGTTGAAAAAGGTTTTTAAATTGTACTAGATACTAATTCACCCCCCTCTCAGTATCAACATTTAATCCTTAATGAGACCAAGATCATGTTTAGGGTTTAACACAACAATGGAGGTAAGAGAAAATAGCTTGACCAAAAGAAAACGTCCTCGGGGATGCAGATAACCCATGCCCCTTTTTTTATTTTCTTTTAATCTTAGAGAACTAACAATAGATGGCTCAATCAAGAGATAATCTTGGAAGAGAGAGATAGCTCGTGTTCCTTTTAAAATCAGCACAAACACATAACCTTTAAGCCAGCATATTGACAGTGAGGGTTACCAAAACATAATAGTCATCCACTCCAATGGAGATGAGAGGAAGCCAATGCTTAAAATATCGTGAAGAGAATGCCCGAACACAACCTATGACCAACAAAAACATAACGAACTTCCATTTAAAATTCAGGGTGACGCCCAAGACCCAACTGTGCAATGCTTTCCAGACACAATGATAGTGAAGGAAATTCCATGATAAGATACAGCTTGGGCTCGGCCAAAACAAAGAAAGAATAGTGCAACTCTTAACAGTTTGCATCGCAACCCAGAGGAACAAAACATAAGAACCATCGAGACGAACAGGAGTGACAACAATGTAACACCAAGACTGGTTGTAAAACCCATGCACCAAAACTCAGATCTTTCTACACCATATTTATAATTTTCCACAGAGAACTAGACCAAAACCCCAAGCTGATCGAACATGTTTTAACCAATAAACCAATGTAGAGGCTATACACAGCAAGAAAATCCATCTCTTTTCTTTAAAATTCCAAGAGTCTATAGTATTCATAGAGGAAACCATAAGCATAGCACTGATACACACTCTAAAACTTAAGAAAAACACAAACCTCATGTAATTCTGAGCCAAAAGTCGATTCATAACACAGAGGAACCATCATGGATGGAAAATAAAGGAACCATACCTAGAAAATCTTTCTCGAGGGAGAGAGTTGGACTGTATTTTCCTTTCACAACCAGAAACCAGAGAGCATCACCAACCACCAGAGTGAAAAACCAAATGCAATTATGGATAGGGTGATGGGCTCAAGGGTTGTTTGAGTGACGTGCAGTAAATGCACATCGCTTCCTTCCCTAGCCCTATTCAATTCAACATACAAGCTATCCAACCCACGATACCATCAATCATTAATTCAAAAATATATCCCATTGCTATATCCATTACATAGTGCGCCACCCAAGTCATGTAAAATATTTTAACAACAACCATATGATATAATGTTACCATATATGCCTCACACACAACCTTTTAATCAAAGTGCATAAGTCTAGTAGCTAGGTCTATACACCCTTCTTTTGTGTCAATCACATATAATCTTAAAGCTTGTCCATAGTTTTTTTTCCTTTTTGTTTTAAGCCCCCATATCATCCTTTTTAATGAAATCATTGTTGGAAGATTGGTTGTTGTCATTGATGTCAACCCTAGTCATGGGTGTTGGACCACAAGATTGATGAAGGTATTTGGAAATGAAGGAAAATGCACATGCAGATACAACACCCATGGATGGATATTATACATCAAGTTGTTTCTGATGGTATGTGTCACGTCACGTCATGAGTCGAATTTAAGAGGAAATAAGAAGAAAAGAAGGCCGGATTTCAGGGGAGGATGAAGTCTTTTGGTGATGTGTACTAAGGTATGTTATTTTCAGGTCTTCTTACCATTTTTGCTATAACTTGTTTTGTAGAATGATTTAGATGGTGAAATCGCTATGGTATTGATAAAACATATCAAGGTACCTCTGGTAAAATTTTCAGCTCTTGATTTGCTATAATTATGGAGATACACTCTGTGGAAGATAGGGTCTTTGACCAGTCCTATAGCTAGTCAATAAATAGGTATTTCAGGTAAAATAGTCATAACTTCTTCATCGAGAATCCAAATGAAGTGCGTCAAATTTCATTGGAAATAGTATCAAATTTAGTGTATTGTGTGAGAGTTTCAGAATTGGATGTTAATTATTGAGCGCGGGGCATTCTGTGCAAGTTCACTCTCCTGAATAGACCAAAATTGAATAAAGTCTACCATTCTTTCTATAACCTCTTTTTGGGGAGGATTCAAGGAGTGAAAATTGTAGGAGTTTGAGAGAATACATTGATTAATATTATCTAGAGGATCAGAGTACTCCAAGAATTGAAGAATTGCAAAAATTGAAGAAGTCTCAGGAAGCATTATCAAGTTCTATGTGATGGTTGGTTGATGGTGATGATTTAATGTAAAGTTTTATTATCTCTCATATATTCTTGGCTGGGAGGAAGGGGAAAGGATGGAGAGTTCAACTCTCTCTTGATATTGGAGGATTTTATCTTCCTCTTAGAGGTTTATCACTCCCTTTACATTTGGAAGCTGTAGCTACCTTTGGAAGTCATTACTTCCCTTGAACAATAACTAT
>SNQJ01S0123009.1:40455-54343 GCA_010110895.2 Picea sitchensis | reverse complement strand
ATCTTTCCAACGAGCTATCATACGCCTAAAACAGAGATCGTATGCAAAGGTTACGACTCCGGGAAGTTGATGCACCAACATACCCAAACGGGGCCCACATGACTTTTGGCGCGTCATCTCCTAGGGTTAGGTTTTTGGATGTCAAGGACTTTTGGCATTCCCGATTATTGTAAAAATGCCTCCAGAGCCTCATTGTAACCATCTTCTAGCGAATGCGAGTAGCCGTCACATCTCTTCTCAGAGATAAGCTGCCACCATTCTAGCAAGTCTTTCACTCTGTATTTTTATAGTCTCTGTACATTTCTTTGATTAATAGAAATCGTGTTTTACTGTATATCTGTGTTTATGGTTGCATCTCTGATACATTTCTGTTATATTATTGAATATCTGCAATATCTCTGTGCATTTCTTTATTATATCTCCGCTCTCATTTCGTGCCGAAGATAATCTGGATCAAGATGCGTCGCCTGTTGGTAGTCGCCGAAGGATTTGCATGAAACTATCCATCATCGTGTTCCTCTATTGCATGAGGGATTCCTCAAGAATTTTTTTGAAAGGATCTCATGTCCCTTCATATTTCTTTTCTCCTTCCATGAGAGGTCTCTTGGGCATGCAAGTGCTTTTTCCCTCAAGATAAACAAGCCTAAGACCCAATTATTTGTACCATAACCTCATTGGGGACATGCATTAAGACGAAAAGGAGAAGAGCGCTTTGATACCACTGATCTGAATTTTATGAGTAGAACGAAATTAATACATATTATTAAAATATGCTTAACACAAAATAACAGAGATATAGTAAAACTGGTTTTCTATTAAATAAGGAAATAAGTTGAAACTGTAAAATGCAATGAAAAACAAGCTTGCTGGAATGGTGGCAGTTCATCTCTAAGAAGAGATGTGACAACTGCGCTCATTCACAAGAAGATGGTTACAATGAGGATCTAAAGGCCTTTTACAATAAACAGTAATGTCAAAAACCCTAGACATCCAAAAACCTAACCCTAGAAGATGAAGCACCAAAAGTCATGTGGGCCCCATTTGGGTAAGTTAGTACATCAACTTCCTAGGGTCGTAACATTTGCATATGATATTTGTTTTAGGTGGATAATAGCCCATTGGAAAGGTCTAACAAAGAAGAAAAATTTTCGAATGGCCCAAGTTAATGCCCCTAGCAGTCAATTGGGCCCCATATCCCCAAAAAACGTCGTTTAGGGCCTCAAAATGGCCCCAGAAGTTTGGAACCCAAAAAAATGTGGAAAAATTGTTTTTAGAGCCTATGGAATAGGTGGGTGGTCATCGATATCCACCTAAATCAATCCTCCCTCATTAGGCATCAATGGTATCAATTTATTTGATTCCCCCCATCAGATGAGGAAATTGTTATTGAATTTGGCCTCAGATAAGCCACTTGCCTTGGTGTAGGAGTTGCCCTGCTTTGACTACTCGATAAATCTGGATCCTTTGATGTCGATTTCCCTTGATCTATGCGTCCACAATATGATCATTGGATTCCTATTGGATGCCGTTAGGGTTGATCTCTATTGGTGTCAACTGCACTTCTATCTCTCAGGTGTCCAATAATGGTGGGTAATATGGCCGAAGGAGAGCCACGTTGAAGACTAGATGCAGACAAAGGAAGGGGGGAATATTGAGCTCAAAATGATTTTCACCCACAACCTTGGTGATGGTGTAAGACCCATAACAGAGTGGGAAAAGCTTCCGAATGGGCCTTGTAAGGCATTCTTTCTGCAAATGCAACCAAACTTTGTCTCCCACCTTAAACTTATGTGGCACCCGATGTTGATCATGGCATTGATTTTACTTGGCATTAGACTTCTGTAGAATATAATCAACATGTTGGTGGATGTGTTGGATCCTCTCAATGAACCATGTGGCTTTGTCATCTTTTGGTGGAGCAGGGGACGAGTTGACCGAGGTGGTCGCTAGGGGTAGTGCAACATCCATGGGGTCCAATGGTTGGAATCCCAACCCCACCTGAAAGGGTTCATGGCCAGTTGAGCTATGTGGGGATTGGTTGTATCTATGTTGTACATAGGGAAGATTCTCATCCCATGTGCAAGGGTGTTTTGAATTGTACATGCGTAGGATATGTACAACCATTTGGTTGATGACCTCACTTTGGCCATCTGTCTGAGGGTGGAAGGCAGTGGATTTGGTGAGCTTGGTATCCAACATTTACAAGAGGCTTGAATAGAATGAGCTGAGGAACCGACTGTCACAGTATAAGGAAATGGTTTGTGGGATCCCAAAATGTACACATGCTCGTTCAAATAAGAGCTTCATAGTGGCTTCTACTATGATGTTCTTCTTGAAGGAGGCTAGAATCGTCATCTTGGAAAAGCGATCAACAACCACAAAAATACATTCATTTCCCCTCTTGGTGGATGGGATTCCCAACATGTAGTCCATTGAGATGGATTCCCATGACCTGTTAGGAGTAGGAAGAGGGGTGTACATGCCCTGTTTCTTAGTGTTCAGTTTGGCAATAGTGTAGGCGGTGCGCGACCTGATACACTTGTCGACATTATGTCGAAGTTTCGACCAATATAAATGTTTCTGTAACACTTCCACTATCTTTTCGACACTAAAGTGTCCTGCCACACGACTGTAGTGAGCTTCCAAAATAATCTTTGTGTGCTCACCTGATGGAATGTAGATATGGCCCAGAAGATAGAACAACCGGTCCTGAAGATGGAAATTAGAGACCATTGTGTTGGTGCCCAACATTTGGTAGGTAGTGGAGAAGTTAGGGTTTGTCTCGTAGAGGTGGGGCCATCTGGACGTCTCATGGCCACAAGATTTTAGAATTGTGGTGACTGTCATGATTGGAGGTCGGCTAAGGAAGTCAACAACTCGGTTGGTACTTCCTATTTTATACTTGATTTTGAGGTGGAATTGTTGTAAGTATGTTTACCACTTCTGATGGCACTCATTCTACAATTTTCCTTAGGTCTGGATGAACTATAGTGGCTTTTGTTCAGTGTGAATGATTGTCTCCTTCCAAAGAATGTAATGTCTCTATGGGTGATAGGCTTGCACAATGGAGTACATTTTTTTTGTCATAAGTAGGGTACTTACGGACAACATCTGATAGTGTGTCACTATGATATGCCATAGGATGGCCATGTTGAGTGAGAACGATGCCCACAACATAGTCTGAAGCATCTGTCTCGATCTCAAAGGTATGTTGTAGGTCCGGTAATGAAAGTATCGGGGATGAGCACAAACTCTTATTCAAGTCATTGAAGGCTTGTTGTTAGGACATGCCCCACACAATTGTTTCCTTACCACCACCCCTAGTTACTTGGCCCATGGCCCATGCGATATGAGAGAATCCCAGCACGAACTTGAGATAGAAATTGGCAAGGTCCAAGAAGCTCTGAAGTTCAGTGAGTGGTGTTGGGGCTGGCCAGTCATGAATGACTTGGATATTGGTTGGATCCACATGCACACCATGCTTATCAACGATGTATCCTAAGTAATGGACCTTGTCCATGTCGAAGGAGCACTTTTCCAAGTTTGCATATAGTTTGTGTTGCCGCAGGGTGCGCAGAATATGCTAAATATGTTGCAAGTGTTCCACCCAAGTCTTGTTGTAGATGAGGATGTCATCCAGATAGACCACTACAAAAGTATTGGTGAAAGGTCATAAGATATTTTCCATCATCCTCGTAAAATTTGCTGGATGATTTTTCAAACCAAAGGGCATGACTAGCCATTCAAAAAGACCTTCTTTTGACTGAAGGTAGTCTTCCATACATCGGTCTGTTCTATTGGGACTTGGTGGTAGCCAGACTTCAGATGAATCTTACTGAAGTATTTTTCCCCCGTGAGCTGATCAAGGAGGTTGTCAATTCGGGGAATCGGGTATCGGCTTTAGACTGTGATTTTATTTCGGGCTCGTTAATCAATGCAAAGTCGCCAGGTCCCATCTTTCTTCTGCACCATCACGATTGGGCTCCGACAAGGGGATGATATGGGATGGATGTGCCCCTTGTGGAGATTTTCTTGGATTTGCCTCTTGATCTCCTCGTTTTGTAACAAAGAGAGACAATAGACTAGCCCATTGGGTAGCAGTGCACCTGGGGTCATATCAATGGGATGCTTGACCTGGAAGTGCAGAGGTGCCCCGGTAGGAGAGTGTTGGAAGCCCTACATATTTTCACCTTTTAAATCATCAAATAATAAATTATGTAGTTGCCTACTCATGGTCATAGGGTTATTTCTTTTCATAAGAAAATTTCGAAACTATGAATATGATGTTTCGGTTATTCCTAGTGTTTTCCTTTCTTCATTTTCATGATTCGTTCATGACTGAAAGAATGAACGAAGAATTAAAACTTATGATTGTATTACCATTTTATCTAAGGTTTATGAAAGGTATATGTCTCTACAGTTTTCTTTTAATAAAGGGTTTTTTTTTGTTGTGAAGCTCATCTTGTTTATTGCTTTAAACTGGCTCATCGATTGTGAAGTGTTCTTTGAATTGTTGTTTGAAACACCAAGGATACATTGAAATTAAAATATTCTATATATCTGTGTGGCTCTTGGTAAGACCTATTCTTGTCACTACACTTTAGTTCACAAAATTTTTCCTCTCCTAAACTTTAGAAACCAACTCCGCCTTGTTGCGCAATGATAAATTTTGAATGAACCTGGTCGTGGCATGTACCCTGTGGGAGGTGGTAGTTTGACAACAATAGGCCCATCATTTAGAGCTATATCTTGGGTTTCGTATCTACTCTTGGCACTCATTTTTCAAAGCGCCTTTCAATTTGTATTGCACATCCTCTTTTCATACGTGCTAGGGTATTGATGAGTTTTGGGTTTGAGATTTCGCTCTTGTCTTCTCTGTCCCAGAAACCTTCCATACTCACTGTATTTTTCTGTCTGCCTTCTGAATCCTCATGGCCCTGGTCATAAGGATTGAACCCAAAGGCTCACAAACCCTGCTCATGTGTGATGATTCAAGGGAGGACCTTAAGGGTAAAGGCTGGCTCGAATTTCTTGAGAAATTTCAGGGTTTTAACTTGCAAACCGCTTAGGAATTTTCCCTTTCTTTTGATGGCTACCGAGCCAAGGTAGGAGACATTCAAGTCAAGGTCATAGATGAATTTTTAGGCCAAGCGACAAGTCTTCCACTTAGCGGACATAAGTGGTTTAAAAATGCCAAGGTCGAGGAGGTGTCGTGGAGCCTGTTCTTCACCTCTAGGATAATCAACTACTGTGATAAAGGTATGCATGTATCCTTGTTGAAATCTTAGTGGCATGGTTTGCTAGAAATCCTGGGATAATTCATGACATGCGAGGGTCTCTTTGGTATTGTTTTCCTATATCACATACATTTGTTGATGAATTTCATCGGGTTTCAGTTAAATATGCCATATTATTTATTGAGAAGCCTGTATAAGATGGCGAAAAGGTATAAGAGACAAAGTTTAAATTCCAGTCTGTTTCATCACGGTTTGATAAAGATATTGTTAGTTCATCAACTAAGGTCAAAAAATGATAATTAGGACGCCTTCCTAATCTGAAATGGTTTAGTTACACCCAGTACCGTAGAGGTTGATAAGCCCATGATGGAAGAAACCATAGTCCCTGCCACTGACAGAGTAGTTCCTTCATCTAAATAAGCCCGTGTTATGACCATCCTCAATGAGCCTATGTCTGAGCAAACAGATGCTGAGCTGACAGCCTTTGAATTGCATGGCCATGAACAACACGCCTATACTAACACCTCTGCTAAGAATGCAAAGAGGTCTTCATACAAACTGTCTAAGGGTGACATGGATATAGGGCTTAAAAATAAAAATGCAGGTAGGTTAATCTCAATAAGCCTACGAAATAAATCGAACTCTCATGTGAGCTTGATCAAAATGATCGAGGTCCATGAGAGCTCTAATTCTAAGATCGAGATATTCTTGGCCAAAGAAGACCCTCCTTGCCTCAAACCAGATCTCGGCTAGGCTTATAATTTCATAGATATTTTTCCACCTCGCTTGAAGCATAGTCAAGGATTTCCAGGTATCAAGCTTGATAAGAAACCCACAAGCAATAGTGGAGACATTCTGACACATGGCCGTGGACATTCTCAAACAACTATCACAGATTCACAGTCTGAAGTTTGTCTGCTTTGGATCGATAAATATTATACAAACATACCTACTCTGCAATCACAAATCAAAACCCTCACTATTCAAATCGACTCGCTAAAGGATGAAAATCATAGGCTAAATTCCACTATTCAAAGGCAAGGAAAGCATTTGAAAATGACTGGGAATGTAATAGTAAAGAATGTTGAGAGTGTTACAACAGTAGTTAATTCTGAGATCCTGTGAATCAAATTTAGCATTCAGTTAAGAGGTAAAGATTTGATTGATTGCCTTAGTTTTATTTTATACATTTTTTTTTAATTATATGGATTTAATTTGATTTTTGTTGTTAAAATAGAACTAGCTACATAATCAATTGATTCTGTAGCCAGTTCATCTTCATTCAAATTTGTGGAAATTATTGGTTATAATGATATCTAAACTCTTTTATTTTCGTTTTTGTTTTCAGGATATCAAGAAATTGGTGGTGATATCATGTTATGGACTATTTCTGAGCTCATTTGGCACATCTTTTGTAAACAAAAAGAAGTTTGTTTTAGTTTTGAGAGATACAGTGTGATAGGGAGTGGTTATCACCCTTTATTTTGTAATCAACAAATCATTTTGGAGATTTAATCTTATCCCACAAGATAAGATATTTAGCTTTTCTAAACTCTTTAAATACTTGTAATTTTTGTAATCAAGCATCCTCGCCTGGGGCAGAAGATCGACTTTTGATCAACAGACTTTAATGGAACAACAATACTCATTTCGGCTTTGGCTTCTTGTGGGTGGTGTCTTCATTAAATTCCTGTTCATCTTGATATCATAATAAGTTCTGATAGCTTTAGTATTCATCATTTATTATGTTATTTGAATAATTCCTTTATGAATTTTGTCCATAAAATGCTTTAGATATAAATTTTGTGATCATCTATTTGGATTCAATTACAGGGTTTCTCCTTTAATTTCTGTTGATAGATTAAATGCAAGGGTGTTCGCCAACAGATATTTCTAAATGCATTTTCTTGCAATTATAAGATCACGATAACTATTGATATCATTCTATCTGCTATTTAAATTTAATTGCCAACATAATGGTTCTGCATTTATTCAGAACAGACTTAAGCTTTAGTGTAGGTTTCCCTCCTGGGAAAGGTGGTTAAATGTTTTCAGATCGCAAAGATGTTTGGATGCATATCATTAGTTCGTTAACATGTTAGTTTAATTTCATTTTTCTGTTATTTGTTTTATCACTAAAATTTGAACGTAAATTTTGGCTTTTGACTATTTGTAAGTTTTCATTTCATAAAATTTTCTCCATGAGTTTAAGACTTATAAAAGGAAAGACAATAAATATTTCTATGTGATTTCTTTATCTGCTTCTTGGAAAGCAGTCATTTTCACATCGATTTTCGTAAGTTTCTATTAAAACTTGTAGCCTGTAAATAATGTATATAAATGACAGTTATCTATATTTAGCTTAAATACACCTATTACAGTCATATTATATACATATGTACATATATGTAATATTTAGTAATTAGTTACCTATTTCTTTTCTTTTATTTTTGTTTCTTTTAGGATTCTTAGATTGGCCAATGGAGCCATTAAACCTGTCAGGAAGAGTTATACCAAATGGCTTGGGTTACTTAGACAACCCCGGACCAGACTTGTTCTTCCAATTGACGGACACTCATTTTCACCTGTCAACAAATGGCACTAGAAGGAGGGCCTGAACAATATTGATGGTACATGGAGGTCGTAAGACTCCTCCCCCACACACCCGCTCCCCTATAGTAACAGGAAGTCATTCTGACAACAACGTTAATTCTCAAAAAAGAACCACCTCAAATGAAAATCCACAGATTACCGTTGATCCAGTAACACCCAACCCTCCAGGGTCCGACGTACAAGAAATTGTTCGTCAATCACTTCTAAGGACACACGGTGCTTTGGCTCGTATCAGACAACTGGGTCGGCCACTGAATCAACCTCTAGATTTTTCTGATATCAGAGAGCAACTTGAAGGAAATGGTCTACTCCTAAACCCTACGGATCCAGATCACATCCTCACTCCTGCAGCCAAAGTATCTGGTATCCCACCTTCACCGCCTCCTTCATCTCCTTCCTCTTCGGGCGAAGAGTCATTCGACGAAGACAACTATTCATATCTGCCTTCAACACCACCTACGCCCATGGAAAATCCAATCAATCCCGCTAGGCCCTAGCTCGATCAAGATGTTGTGGCCATACCTGGACCCCGACACCCTTTGCCTAAACATCCGGAGAGATGGCTCCCTAAATTCGATCCAGACTCTAAGCAAATCACCGAGGATCACATAAAATAATTCATGCTAGCCATTAGACTCTGAAGCGTAGAACATGAAGATGTAGTATGTAGAATTTTTTCTTATACGTTTGAAGGAAATGCCTCTACATGGTATTTTTCCCAACAACCCCACACCATTGTATCTTGGGACAAATTCGAGTCTTGTTTCCTCGAGAAATTTGGAGATGATAAATCCCCCGAAGTCTTAGTCATGGAACTCTCTAGCTTAAAGATGAACCCTAAGGAAAAAATTAAAGATTTTAATAAAAGGTTCCTCACGTTAAAAAATCGAATCCCAATTGATTCAATGCCCGCGAAAAATCTTATTGTCGCATATTACACCAAAGCCCTACACTAGAATATAGCAATTTGGGTAAAAAGGTCTAAGAAGGCAACGTTATTGGAAGCCTTCGAGGAGACAAGCCAAATTGAGAAAGATATTCTAAGCCTAAATATATAATCTTAGTAACGAGGCATAGATTACCCCATCTTCTAAGAAGAAGATAAAAATTCTTCCTAGACCTCCCCAAACCAAAACTCAATCAGAGAGTTCAAATATGGAAATTTTACAAAGGTCATCCAAAAATTGTCAAGTCAAGTCAGAGACTTAAGGAGATTAGCTGAAGAATCATCTTCAAGCAAAGGGACTTACAAACCCCCTTTTAGAAAACCTTTTCCCTCAAACCGGCCAAACCTAAATCGTAAAGGCCTGAACCTCGAAATCCTACAATACGCTATATAGACAATCCTTGAAGCACATGATAACTTAGTTCCCCCTAATATTTTTGAAGATATGGTTAAAGAAGAAACAGTCGAAGAAGATGAATCCTCTCCCAATATATTTGGGTATTTTTTCGACAGTATCTTTCAAGCCAATTTTGAAACTGTCCATCCTTACAATACCAGAAGCAAAACCCAGAATAAACCCTCTTATGAAAAAGGAACTATTGCGCTTCAAAAACAGTTTAAGAAAACTGAAACTAAACAAAATTCACCAACCCCAAGTTTAGAATATGATTTTGTTGAACACCTAAAGAAACTTAGAGCTAATATTTCTGTTTATGAACTGTTGAAATTTCCTTTTCTTCTGTAAAATATGCTTCAGAACATTGCAGAAAACAACAAAAACAACAATCTGAACAACAAGAAAATTGTAGAAATCAGCCCTAAAACACCTCAAAAGGTCCCTACTAAAACAACACCAGAACCCTCAGATGAAAGAGACCTTGCTGTAAAAAGTGTATTAAATGTAGATAAAGTAATTTCATGGACATCAACTGAAAACCAATAAAGTTCAGCTGTTAATACTCATAAAAATGTCCCACCTGTTTTATTGACTTTTGAAATTTTCAATAGAAATGTACATAACTGCATGGTAGATTCTGGCGCATCATCAAATGTGATGCCCTGGTCTATCTGCCAAAAACTCAATGCTGAAGTTCAAACTTCCAGTCTAAAAATTATTCAGCTCAATTGGACCAGTGTTAAGGTAATACGTGAATTAAAAAATGTCCTTTTTAGGCTATCCTCTAATCCCAAGGTTCACCGGATTATTGATATCATTTTCATTGACATCCCTGAAGTATATGGCTTATTTTTAAGCAGGGATTGGTCTGAATAGTTTCATGGCTACTTTGCGATAGACTGGTCTCATTTGTGGTTGCCATAGAATGGGAGGCCTAATAGAATCAGGATCAATCGTGAGCATTACCTCAAGCTTATTGTGACGGATTTAAATGACGCCAATGAACCATTTACTACTTCCACTAATTCACCCGAAATGCAGAGAATGAACACCTTTTTCAGTAACTTCATGGTGGAAACTTCTATCATCACTGACCTAGAACAACAGTCGGAACTCACGACATGCACACAGTCGACAATTCTACCTTATGTGTCTAATACAACCGATGAAGATCACATATGGTCTCTCTACTTCGATGGATCCAAATCTAAAGAAGGAGCTAGTGCAGGATGTGTGCTTATTGACCCAGCAGGTAACAAAACTTTGATCGCTTTCCGATTAGAATTTGAATGCACAAACAACACTGTTGAATACAAGGCACTTCTGCAAGGACTCATAAAGGCACTAGATTTGAAAGTACAGAATTTAATGGTATTCAGTGATTCAGAAATTGTGGTCAGATAGGTAATAAATTCCATTCATTTCCTATCACCACACCTGAAAAGTTATCAAGTTGAGGTATGGAATTTAATGCACAAATTTTCCGCATTTAACATTAAATCCATTCCAAGATTAAACAATTTTGAGGCTAACTTGTTAGCTAACATTGCTTCCAAACTTTTTCCTGCAGAAGGCCTTTCTCTGAACGCATTTTCGATTGAGTTGTTCAGACCATCAGTACCAGACAACATCTCTAACTGGAGAGTGTTCGATGATGATCAATAGATCATCAGTTTCCTGCACATGGAAGACACTTTCCGAGGTGTGGTTATTGATGAAGGAACCCACGATGAATACCTCCACAATTTTACAGTAATATCGGACCCAAGGTCTCCTGAATCAACATAAGATCTATTAAATTCTATCCCTAAATATGTTGTAAGATTAAAAAAGTTTTATGATTTGCATGACAAATTCAGAAAATCAGTAAATTGTAAAATGAATAATTCTTCCTTGACCCATGAAAAGGTAAATATGGGAACTAAAGATAATCCACAATGCATCAATTTGGGAACGGAATGTTCCAAGCAAGAGAAATCTACCTTTATAAATTTGTTTAAAGAATTTAAGGATGTCTTTGCTTGGACATATGATGATATAAAAATGTTTGACCCTAACATTATACAACACATCATCCCCATGAAACCCCAGACTCAACCTTTTCAACAGAAGTTGAGAAAGATGCACCCCAAACTTGAACCAATGTTCAAGAAAGAACTAAAAAAAGTATTGAATGCAAATATAATCTTTCCAGTAAGACACACACAGTGGGTTTCTAACCTTGTCCCTGTGAGGAAGAAAAGTGGCGAAATTCGACTCTGTGTTGATTTTCGGAACTTAAACCGAGCGTCTTAAAAAGACAATTACCCTGTTCCTCCGATGGAACAAATTCTCTAGCGGGTATCCGGTTCTGAAAGATTCTCACTACTAGACGATTTTTTAGGGTACAACCAGGTCCTCATGTCTCCCCCAGACCAGCTGAAAACCACTTTTCGCACTCCATGAGGTACCTATGCCTATAGAAGGATGCCTTTTGGGCTTATAAATTCCACGACCACTTTCCAGAGAGTGATGGATATCAATTTTCACGGTCTAATCAATCAATCTGTAGTGGTCTATCTCGATGATGTCACTATTTTCTCCAAAAATAAGTGGGATCATTTAGCCCATCTGAGATCTGCTTTACAACGATGTCATAAGTACAACATCTCTCTAAGTCCTAAAAAATATTTATTTGCAGTTGAACAGGGCAAGTTGATCGGATTCATAGTATCCAATGAAGGGATGATCATTGATCCTGAAAGAACTCAAGTCATTTCAAAGCTTCCTCCTCCCTCTTCCAAAAAATCTATGCAATATTTTCTAGGTTAAATAAATTTTGTCAGAAGGTTTGTTCCGAGTTTCTCGGAAATGGTGAGGCCATTGCAAAAGTTAATAAAAAAGAATGTGCAATACCATTGGGGACCACAAGAAAGTCAAGATTTTGACTCAATCAAAAAATCCATAGTGGAGGTTCCATCCCTAATGAGCCCTGACTTTTCACAAGATTTCACTCTTTACATGTTCGCCTCTGATCGATCTTATGCCACTGTGCTAACCCAAAAGAATGCTGAAAACAATGAAATTCCCATTGCATTTATGAGCTTAGCCTTCAAGGGAGAAGAGCTTAATTATCCAGCTGTTGAGCAGCAGGCTTACACTGTTTTTAAAGAGGTAAAACATTTTCGATCATATCTATTGAAATCTAGAACTAAAGTCATTGTGCCTTACCCTATTGTCATAAATTTGTTAGTACAGAAAGAACTGGGTGAAAAATGGGCAAACTGGATGACATCCTTACAAGAGTATGACCTTGAGATCACCCCTGTTCAAATTTTTACAAGCCAAGGTCTATGTAAATTAGTCGTTGATTTAGTTGAAGAACAACAAAGTCAAACTGATGTGTTAACTGAAGATCAACATAATCAAAGTCAAATCTGTTGTGCATAAGATCCTGCTAATTCTTGGTTTGATGACATTAAGTTTTATCTAACACACAGTTCATCTCCTCGTCATCTTGATCCAAAAAAGAGAAGAGCATTAAGACTAAAATATGCACCTTTCCAGCTGGTGAATGGTATATTATTTCACAAAAAAATTGATAAAATCCTTATGCGTTGTCTGGAAAGAGATGAAATAGATAAAGTGTTATCTGAATTGCATGTAGGATAAGTTAGTGGGCACTTTGGTGGAGACACTACTGCTCACAAAGTATTAAGAGTAGGGTACTATTGGCCCACCCTATTCAAATATGCCCATACTTTATGTTTCAAATGTGTAATCTGCCAAAAGGCTTTTGGACGAGTACAAAAGGTGGCATTCCCGCTGCACCCTATCTCGGTGGATTTCCCTTTTCAGCAATGGGGTCTTGACATCATTGGCCCAATTAACCCCACCTCCTCGCAGCAGCATAAATACATCATTACAAAAATAGACTATTTTACCAAATGGTCTGAGGCTACACCATTAAAACTGGTAAACACCAGTCAGGTAATATTTTTCCTTAATTCAAACATTATTACTCGATTCGGTATTCCTGAATGTCTGGTTTTCGACAACTCTTCCTATTTTTCATCCCTCGATATGAGTGCCTTTGCTTTAGAAAAAGGGATAAAACTAAAACATTCTGCCAGCTATTACCCCCAAGGAAATGGTTTAGCAGAATCGACAAACAAAAACTTGATCAAGATCATCAAGAGGATAGTTTCCGAAAACCACAAAAACTGTCACAACACACTATTCAATGCAATCTGGGATGATAGGGTGACTTCAAAAACCGTTGTTGGTAATTCCCCCTTCATTCTCATTTACGGAAGGGAAATAATTCTTCCTCCATATGTGTTGCTTCCCTCTCTAAAACTATCGCAGAAAGTTCAGGAAGAAGATTGTCCTCCCCTGGAAAGTCAGATTAATGATTTGTTGAAGTTAGAAGAGATAAGAGCCCAAGCGAAAGAAAAACTAGATCAACATCAACGTATTTTTAAAAGCTAGTTTGATTCGAGTTTTGCCTGTTCGACAACACAGGTATTCCAAAAGAGGATGAAAACCTTTAGTAACCACTCACATAACCAGATCAAAGATCAACACACCGATGTTTTCACGTGGTAAAACCTCTATGGGGAAACATCCACGGCCCCAGCCAATGCAGCCACTTGGAGCAGTTTATTAATGCAAAGAAAAAGATTACAGAGAGATTTTACAAGAGAGTTTCTCACA
>SNQJ01S0123009.1:26810-40445 GCA_010110895.2 Picea sitchensis | reverse complement strand
TAGATCTTAACTAACTCCTAAGTGTCTAAATATCCTAACATTGCCTTGGACAAGAATTTTGAGGTAGGTGATCTTGTCCTCAAATGGAATAAACCTCATGAGGGGAAAGGGGAACATACCAAGTTCCAAAACCTGTGGTTGGGACCTTTCTTAATCGTTGAAAAACTAGGTCCCAGTTCTTTCCACTTGCATAATTTAGAGGGACAGTCAGACACCTTTCCAGTGAATGGACAAGCTCTCAAAAGGTATTTCACCTGACAAATCATAGATACACCTTTTGTACATATTTTTCTGTTTTGGTTTGTTTTGCTATCCATTTTTTTTCCTTTTTATTTATTTTTGTTTATTGGCTTTCTGGGTCAAACATGCATGTGTCACATTTTGGTCGAAGGAGGGAAAACATAATGCTTCATCTTAAAACAACTGTCAAGGATTGTCAGAGCATCAACTGCTGTAATTTCCTAAAACACAGACTAGTTAAAGATGTTTTTCTATTCATAATTGATTTCATGGTTTCACTTTGCAATTATGAGCAAACATGACTATCATTAAGAGCTCTTTATGCTTCCCCTTCTTTTAAGAAAGTGACTCAAGAATGATTTCCTGTCCTCAAAAATTAGTTTCATCAGTAAACTATTTTCAGACCATGATGAAGGTTAGCAAACAAAAATTAAAAGGCTAGAAAATAACAAGTCTTGTAAAAACTGGAATTTTCAGCGTCACCCCGCTCTTATGAATGTTTTTAAATTTTTATCAGATTGTGAAAAAATTCTCAAGAATTGTGGGAAGTGTTTGTAAGCCCGTTGGGATATTGAACATGTCTGATGGTAGCGGGTAAATGCATGCATGATGACAAGACAACATCGTTGGGGTACTGAACGGGCCCGCTGGCAGTGAAGCGATGTCAGGTTAGAGAAAATTATCAGGTATAAATTTTGATCATAAGCATCCTTCATTCTGAATTGAAATTTCTTGGACATGATAGAGGTGTCAGAGGGGTTTAATTGACATCCCTGTTGAGGCTATGGATGCCTACTGGTAGTAGTGGCCCTGTTAGCAGCATTGGAGCCATTAACTTAAACATCGTGGCTCTCATTTGTGAAGTTTGTCACCAGATTTCATTTTTAATGAAAGATATCTTAAGATGGACCATGTAATGATTGTCAATATGCTTAATGTCTTTTCAGTTGTTCTTTGATCTGAAATCATTCTAATATTTCTAACCTGAACTCGTCGGTGATACAAAGATAATTTCTTCTCCCAGCAAGTCACCATTGTTGGTAGCCCTACATATTTTCACCTTTTAAAGCATCAAATAATAAATTATGTAGCTTCCTACCCATGGTTATAGGGTTATTTCTTTTCATAAGCAATTTTTGAAACTGTGAATATGATGTTTCGGTTATTCCTAGTGTTTTCCTTTCTTCATTTTCATGCTTCGTTCATGACTGAAAGCATGAATGAAGCATTAAAACTTATGATTGTATTACCATTTTATCGAAGGTTTATGAAAGGTAGATGTCTCTATAGTTTTCTTTTAATAAAGGCCCTTTTTTTTGCTGTGAAGCTCATCTTGTTTATTGCTTTAAACTGGCTCATCGATTGTGAAGTGTGATTTGAATTGTTGTTTGAAACACCAAGGATCCATATAAATTAAACTATGTTATATAACTTTGTGGTTCTTGGTAAGACCTATTCTTGTCACTACAATTTGGTTCACAAAAAGTTTCCTCTCCTAAACTTTAGAAACCAACTCCACCTTGTTGTGCAATGATAAATTTTGAATGAACCTGGTCGTCGCTTGTAACCTATGGGAGGTGGCAGTCTGACAATGATAGGCCCATCATTTTGAGCTATGTCTCAAGTTTCCTATGTACTCTTGGCATTCATTTCACAAAACGCCTTTCATTTTGTATTGCATAACCTCTTTTCATACGCGCTAGGGTATTGATGAATTTTGGGTCTGAGATTTCGCTTTGGTCTTCTCTGTCCTAGAAACCTTCCATACTCACTATGTTTTTCTGTCTGCCTTTTGAATCCTCATGGACCCGGTCATAAGGATTGAACCCAATGGCTCACAAACCCTGCTCCTGTGTGATGATTCAAGGGAGGACCTTAAGGGTCAAGGCTGGCTCGAATTTCTTGAGAAATTTTAGGGTTTTAACTTGCAAACCGCTTAGGAATTTTCCCTTTCTTTTGATGGTTGTCGAGCCAAGGTAGGAGAAATTCAAGTTGAGGTCACAGAGGAATTTTTAGGCCAAGCGATAGGTATTCTACTTAGCGAATATAAGTAGTTTAAAAACGCCAAGGTCGAGGAGGTACTGTGGAGCCTGTTCTTCACCTCTAGGAAAATCAACTGCTGTGATAAAAGTATGTCTGTATCCTTGTTGAAAAATCAGTGGCATGGTTTGCTAGCAATCCTGAGACAATTCGTGACATGCAAAGGTCGCTTTGGTCTTGTTTTCCTGTATCACATACATTTGTTGATGAATTTCATCGGGTTTCAGTTAAATATGCCCTATTATTTATTGAGAAGCCAATAGAAGATGGTGAAAATGTATAAGAGACAGTGTTTAAATTCCAGTCTGTTTCATCACGGTTTGATAAAGATACTATTAGTTCATCAACTAGGGTTGCAAAATGATAATTGGGATTCCTTCCTAATCCGAAATGGTTTAGTTACACCTAGTATCGTAGAGGTTTATAAGCCCATGATGGAAGAAACCATAGTCCCTGCCACTGACAAAGCAGTTCCTTCATCTAAAGAAGCCTATGTTATGGCCATCCTCAATGAGCCTATGCCCGAGAAAATATATGTTGATCCGACAGCCTTTGAATTGCATGGCCATGAACAACACATCTATCCTAACACCTCTGCTAAGAATGCAAACATGCCTTCATACAAACCGTCTAAAGGTGACATGGATATAGGGTTTAAAAACAAAAGGGAAGGTAGGTTAATCTCAAGAATCCTACGAAATAAATCGAACTCTCATGTGAGCTCGATCAAAATGATCAAGGTCCATGACAGCTCTGATTATGAGATCGAGATATTCTTGGTCGAAGAAGACCCTCCTTGCCTCAAACCAGATCTCGGCCAGGCTTATAATTTCGTAGATAATTTGCCACCCTGCCTAAAGTGAAGTCAAGGATTTCCAGGTATCAATCTTGATAAGAAACCCACATGCAATAGTGGAGACATTCTGACACATGGCCGTGGACATTCTCAAATAGCTATCACAGATTCACGGTGTGAAGTTTGTCTGTTTTGGATCGATAAATATTATACAGACATACCTACTCTGCAATCGCAAATAAAAACCCTCACTATTCATATCGACTCACTAAAGGATGAAAATAATAGGCTAAAGTCCATTGTTCAAAGGCAAGGCAAGAATTTGAAAACGACTGGGAACATAATAGTAAGAATGTTGAGAGTGTTACAACAGTAGTTAATTATGAGATACTGTTAATCAAATTTAGCATGCAGTTAAGAGGTAAAGATTTGATTGATAGCCTTAGTTTTATTTTATTCATTTTTTTTTTAGTTATATAGATTTAATTTGATTTTTGTTGTTAAAATAGAACTAGCTACAGATTCAATCGATTCTATAGCTAGTTTATCTTCATTCAAATTTGTGGAAATTATTGGTTATAACGATATCTAAAGTCTTTTATTTTCGTTTTTGTTTTCAGGATATCAAGTAATTGGTGGTGATCTCATGTTATGGACCATTTCTGAGCTCATTTGGCACATCTTTTGTAAACAAAAAGAAGTTTGTTTTAGTTTTGAAAGATACAGTGTGATAGGGAGTGGTTATCACCCTCTATTTTGTAATCAACAAATCATTTTGGAGATTTAATCTTATCCCACAAGATAAGATATTTAGCTTTTCTAAACTCTTTGAATACTTGTAATTTTTGTAATCAAGCATCCTCACCTGGGGTAGAAGATGGACTTTTGATCAACAAACTTTAATGGAACAACAATACTCATTTCATCTTTAGCTTCTTGTGGGTGGTGTCTTCATTAAATTCTTGTTCATATTGATATCATATAAGTTTTGATAGCTTTAGTCTTCATCATTTGTTATGTTATTAGGATAATTCATTTATGAATATTGTCCATAAAATTCTTTAGATATAAATTTTGTGATCATCTATTTGGCTTCAATTACAGGGTTTCTCCTTTAATTTTTGTTGATAGATTAAATGCAAGGATGTTCGCCAACAAATTTTTCTAAATGCAATTTCTTGCAATTATAAGATCTCAATAACTATTGATATCATTCTATCTGCTATTTAAATTTAATTGCCAACATAATCGCTCTGCATTTATTCAGAACAGACTTAAGGTTCAGTGCAGGTTTCCCTCTTGGGCAAGGTGATTAGATGTTTTCAGATCGCATAGATATTTGGATGCATATCATTAGTTTTTTAACAGGTTAGTTTAATTTCATTTTTCTATTATTTGTTTTATTACTGAAATTTGAAAGTAAATTTTGGCTTTTGACTATCTGTATGTTTTCATTTCATAATGTTTTCTCCATTAGTTTAAGACTTATAAAAGGAAAATAAAAAAATATTTTTATGTGCTTTCTTTATCTGCTTCTTCGAAATCAATCATTTTCACATCGATTTTCGTAAGTTTTGATTAAAAATTGTAGCCTGTAAATAATGTATATAAATGACAGTTATTTATCTTTAGCTTAAATACACCTATTACAGTCATATTATATACATATTTACATATATGTAATATTTAGTAATTAGTTACCTATTTATTTTATTTTATTTTTGTTTCTTTTAGGATTCTTAGATTGGCCAATAGAGCCATTAAACCCGTTAGGACGAGTTATACCAAACGGCTTGGGTTACTTAGAAAACCTCGGACCAGACTTGTTCTTCGAATTGATGGACGATTATTTTCACCCGTCAATAGAGAGGAGAAGATATCTGAGTATTCTTCCAGGACCTTATCCACTTGCTTTTGTTTTGTGGAGAGATCGGCCATAGAGGCCCTGGATGTAGTTGCGATATTTTCCTCACTCTGAGAGTAAATCATGAAGAAGACAAATTTCCTAGTCTAAGAGATAACCTTCCTACATTGCTTGGAAGAGATCAAGGAAATAACACTAGGAGGGACTGCCTCAAGTATCCTGTACAATTTCCTATTCAAAGTAATAATAACACTACGAGTCCTAGACTCATATATAGCATGAGATTTACATAAATAAGGTTGGCCTAAAATAACATTACAAAATTCGAGAGGACCAAAATCACACAATACCTCATATTTGAAGGGCTTGATGTCGTACAATAGTAGACATTGTTGGCTGACGCAGAAATCACTTCCTTGGCGGAGCCATCCAATGGTGTAGGGTTGTGGGTGTTGCATTGTCAGTAGGGCCAACTGCTTGATGACATCTGTTGAGATGAGGTTCTTATCACTACCGCTATCAA
The DNA here is from genome assembly GCA_010110895.2 of Picea sitchensis. Lineage (NCBI taxonomy): Eukaryota > Viridiplantae > Streptophyta > Pinopsida > Pinales > Pinaceae > Picea > Picea sitchensis. The sequence continues at coordinate 34,982 of SNQJ01S0123009.1, read as the reverse complement.
TGATGAAGTGCAATGGGGTGCCTTTTACCCACATCTGTGAATGAAAGAGGAACTCTCCTTCTTCTAGCTCATCTGGTTCACCAGGCTAGAGCTTGGTGGTAGCAATGGTGGCACCAGGTTCCACATCAATGATCTATCTTCCTATGTCTGGTTCTAACCCAGGGTCAGAACTCGCATCTGATTCAGAGGCTTTCACTTCGGCCACTAGCAACTTCCTTGAGTGGAAGTCAACAATGTTATTCGAAGGGATCTTATGGAAGTTGCACCACCTCCAGATATCTTTCTTTGTCTTTCTGGTGTCCTTCTTGTTGGATTGCTGAGAGGGGGCGGTGAATCAGTAATAGAGAAATTATAATCCTTTTTAAACAAATACTCCAAGTGCTATATCAATGTAGAATTATCATCCAATAGTGAGCAATGAACAAATTAACAATCATACACATACACAATACACCAGTGTTTTACGTGGAAACCCAAAGCGGGAGAAAACCATGGAATGCTTTTTCTTATATGTATTGAAGAATTACATTCATTGGAAGCACCAACTTCCTTTGTCTTTCCAGCTGCAACTGGAAGGAGGCTCCAACCCCCTAGTTTCTTAGGCTACAACCTAAGGGAAGCTCCAACTCCCCAATTCTCTGGCTACAACCAGAAGGAGGGTATGACCCCCTATGTTCTCTGGCTAAAACCAGAAGGTGGGTACAACCATCTTTCCTTGCCCCATCCAACTGACCATAAGTAGAAGTAGATTGATGGACCCAATGTCACACTATCACTATGAGATATATCGCTATAAACTTGTACCAATAAACCTGAACCATGCATCAACTATGCATCAACCTCTACCTCAACCTGTAATCAACCTGTACCATAAACAGGTGCATAAACCATGCACCAACCTGTAAACAACCTGTACCATAAAAAAGTGCATCCAACCATGTACCAAGTATGTACCAATCATGTTTCAACTACTCATCAACCATCTCATCAATATGTACCAACATCATCAACTATACACCTCATGTATGTGCCAACTCATCAACTACTTGTCTCAACCATGTACCCAACATGTACCTCAACCAAAATCCCTCATCAATTTCATATTCCAAATATGATTTTAACTCTGTAATAGACCCGGTGTATATGATCACATACCTGCAAACCTTCATTTACTTTAACAACAAGAGACTAGCATTTTCATCAAACTTTTCTTTAGTCTCACATGACTAGTTTTGGATTAGTCAACAACCCTAACATGAAATAATCATAACTATGTACCTGTAATGAATAAAGATATGAAAAAGGTACACAATGTTCTTTAGTTTGTTTTGTGCAATTCCTCCAGGTTTCATTACTTGGAACTTCTAAGAAAAGGAGTTATAGCAAAAATGGAATACCTTGCTGAATTCTAGCTTATTCTAGAGAGCGGCGTTGTAGAGCGTGCCCCGCATGGAATATTTATTGAATGGATATGAAAATATTACAAAAAATACTATAGAATGTACTCTAACCAAAAAAAAAAATTCTTACTGAATTTGTATCTGTCATGAATAATTTATGACGTTTTTACCCAAAACACTTGTTTTAGACTAGTTTCAGGACTAGCCACAAACCCTATTTTATACAGAGTGTAAATCCAAATATACAACGACCCACAAGATGAATTTTTTACCACATATAATTGGATATGTTTCCTCAATGGAATAACATTTTCACGGTCTGAATTATTCTATAAGAAAAGTTATTTCGAAAATGGTTAGATGACCTATAAATAAGATACCTTAGAAAACATCATCAAAAGAATTTATCCTTCCTTGAATTCTGGCCTTGTTTTCTTCACCTTCCCTCAAAAATTCAGATTATATATCCTTTGTTTACCTTAGACACCTATAGATATTCAATATTCTCAAGTGTGATCTAAAATGAGATATCCTTGCCTCTTATTTATACTCTCCAAGTAGCTTCCTTAAAAACATCTTCTAGGTCACTTTGCCCACTTTCCTTATTTTAGGGTTAGACCACTTCTAATTTCTCCATTAAATTTATTATTTAAATAATTTATTTTGTATTCAATTTGAATTATAGTACACTCATCACTTCACTTTATAATTTATCTTCTACAACCTCTTAAACCACTTTGACTACTTTGACCTTTTGGGGATTCTAGATGACATATGAGGGTCCTCCAACTTCGTAAGGCCATAACTCTCAAACCGTGACAATTGACGTGACATTCCACATACGACCAGAAATGGAATGAAATGTAATATCAATATAGAATAGTATTACCTACAAATATATCAAAATTCATACCATTATCCATCAAACAAACTTGGATCCATTACCCAAACCTAGGTTCTCCAAATTCTCATGGCCATAACTCTCTAACCGTGAGGATTTATGTGACGTTCCACATACCACCTGAAATGGAATGACAAGCACTATCTATCTAGGATAGTTTCACTGAAAAATTGACTGACCTTAATCTCATTATTCCACAAATAATCATGGGTTCTCTAACATACTTCTAGGATAACTCAATCCGTAAAGAATCTTCCCGTGAGGGATTTCACCATAAGGGGAACACTTTGGATTTCATCCATTTGTACTTATTATCAACCATGACATGACAATAATGAGTCATGTTTACATCAAACAAACTTGGGTCCATTACCCAAACTTTTGTGCTACCGGGCTTTCTTCAAGGGTTGACATCAATGACAACCAACCTTAATCAACAATATCCCCCTTTGGAATGGATGGAAACACTCTGATGCAAAATTGAAATTATGTCATGCAATACTGAAGTCATATCATGCATGCTCCCCCTGGGAAACATGCCTATGTCCTCTTTATATCTATGAAAATTTCTCCCTCTGGAACCATGCCTCTATCTTATGCATATGATGAATCTCTCCCCCTTTGTCATCAATGGAAAAGGTATCTTTCCATCCATGGATGCTCCCCTTGACTAAACTATCCTCTTTATGGTGCTTCCTTGTGTACATCTAAGACATATAAGATAAGAATTCAAAATCATTCATTTTGGAGTAGAAAAACTCCGAGTCACTGGATAATATACTCAAAGGCTTCCCATGGAAGTGGTTTTGTAAAGATGTCTGCCATTTGCTCTTTTGTTCCCACATACTCAACTCTGATGTTCTTTTCTACAACTTGTTCCCATAGAAAATGATACTTGATTGAAATGTGCTTTGTCTTGGAGTACATCACTGGGTTCTTTGAGATACTGATGGCACTTTTATTATCACAATATATTGGAATGGGCTCATCATACTCAACCTGTATATCTGTAAAATTTTGTTTCATCCAAAGAACCTATGTACAACATATTGTTGCTGCAATATAATCTGCCTCGGTTTTAGATAGATATATTGATGATTGTTTCTCTCTTAGCCATGATACTAAACACTCACCCAAGTAGAACATTTCTCCACTGGTTCTTCATTGGTCATCAATACAACCTACCCAATTTACATTTTTGTAGGAAACAAGACCTATATCCTTTCCTTTTGGATACCATAATCCAAACTTTTATGTTCATTTGAGATATCTGAAAATTCTCTTCACTGCTAATACATGTGATTCCTTTAGTGTTGTTTTAAATCGTTCCACTTGTTCAACTGCCTGCATTACATTTGGTCTGGATGTTGTCACATATAGTAGGCTACTAATCATTGACCTGTATTTCCTCTTATCTGTAGACTTTGAATCATCATCTTTGCTCAACTTGCAACTGGTTTGCGTGGGAGTGATAACTGGTTTGCAATCTTCCATTCTGAATCTCTTTAGCATTTCTTTGATATACTTGGTTTGAGAAATACAAATTCCTTGGTTTCTTTGAAATATATGAAGTCCCAGAAAGAAGGATAGTTCTCCGAGTAACAACATTTCAAATTCATTTTGCATATCCTTTGCAAATTTCTGGCTTAACGTGTCATCATCACTACCAAAAAAAATATCATCAACATAAACTTCAATTAATAAAATATTACCTTGACTTACCTTAATGTAAAGGTTGTTGTCAACACTTCCTTTTCTGAACCATTCCTATTGTAGATACTTATCCAGTCTAGAGTACCATGCTCTAGGAGCCTGTTTTAGACCATACAAGGCCTTCTTTAATTTACACACATAATCTATGTTCTCTAACAACTGAAATCCTTCTGGTTTTTCAGTGTAGACTTCTTCTTCAAGTTCCCCACTTAGAAAAACTGATTTTATGTCCATATGATACACTTTAATATTTTTGGAGAATGCATAAGCTAAAATCAAATGGATTGCTTCCATTCTGAAAACTGGGGAAAGTTTCCCTTCAAAGTCAATTCCTTCAATCTGTGCATATCCTTTACATACCAATATAGCTTTGTTCCTTGTTCCTTGTCCATGTTCATTCAATTTATTTCTGAAAAACCATTTTGTGTCGATCAGATTATTATTGTTTGGTCTTGGAACCAATTTCCAAGTGTCATTTTTCTCTATTTGATCCAATTCTTCATCCATGGCCTTATTCCAAAAGTCATCCTTTCTGGCTTCTTCAAAACAATTTGGTTCAACTGTAGATAAGAGTGCCAGGTGTGTTTGTTCTAGTGAATAGATTCTTCTTCTAGTCTCAACTCCTGCATCTTTGTTTCCGATAATATGATCTGAAGGATGATTCTTCTGTACTCGTCTACTAGGTGTCTTTGGAGACACTTGCTGAACTTTCTCTTTTGTTTCTGTCGGATTCTCTTCATCTTTCTCTTCTACTTACTTTTCATCTTCTGCTTCTTCTTCGAAAGCTTGTTCCATTGATTCATTTTCTTCTTCCTTTGATTTTGGTCTGCATGTTTAATCAATTGTTACATTGATGTTTTCCACAACTTTGTTCAATCTCAAATTGTATCACTTGTATGTTTTCCTTGTACTTGAGTAACCAACAAGTACTCCTTTGTCCACACGAGAGTCAAACTTTCCCATTCTTCCATCTTCTCTTTTGATGTAGCATTTTCTTCCAAAAAATATGAAGTGCTTCACATTTTCGGGTCTTCCTTTCCATAGCTCGTATGGAGTTTTGTCAGTGTTGTTTCTGAGCATTACTTTGTTTTGAATGTGAACTATTGTATGCACTTCCTGTGTCAAAAATATATCCGTCAATTTGGAGTCCATTAGCATTGTTTGAGCCATTTCCTGTATTGTCCTATTATTTCTTTCAATAACTCCATTCTGTTGAGGTGTCCTAGCAATGGAGAATTGCCTTTTTGTTCCATGAATTCTGTAGTAGTCCATAAATTCCTTTGAAGTGAACTCTCCTCCATTTTCAGATCTCAAGCATTTAATTTTTGAATCCATTTGATTTTCAACCATTTCCTTGTAGATCTTAAAGTTTTCAAAATCTTATGTCTTATTCTTGAGAAAGAAAACTTCATTCATTCTTGTATAATCATCAACTATTAACATAAAGTATTTCTCACCTTTTAAACCCTTTGTTGTAGTTGGTCCAACTAGATCAGTGTGCATAATTTCCAGTGGTCTTGTCGTTGAATATTCCTTTGATTTGAACCTGGTCTTTGTTTGCTTTCCTTGTTGACAATGCTTTCATAAAGTGTTGGTTGGTTTCATGATCTGGGGTATTTCTTTGACTGCTTCTCTTTTGCTGACTTTGACAAGGTTATCAAAATGTAAGTGACCCATTCTTCTATTCCATAACCAACTTTCATCTTCCTTTCCTAGAAAACACTCTTCATTTCCAATTTCACTTAACACATATATGTTGCTTGAAGTTCTTGCAGCTGTAGAAATCAATTTTCCTGAACCTTCTTTTCTTATCTCGCACTTTTGTGAATTGAAAGTAACTTTATGACCTTGGTCACACATTTTACTCACACTTAGAAGATTATGTTTCATATCTTCTACTAATATAACACTTTCTTCCCTTGTATTCTTGTTCCCAATTCTGACTGTGCCTTTTCCAATGATTTTAGCTGAATCATCATTTTTGAAGGAGACTGATCCATCTATTTCCTTTCTTAATGTAAGAAACCTATCTCTATCACGTGTCATGTGTTTTTAACAACCACTGTCAACATACCAACCATGTTTCTTCTTCTTAACTTGTAGAGCAAGTGTGCATTCTTCATTTCTATACTGATTCTGCTTTCATATCCATGTCCTTTTCTGAGGTTCCTTTATGTGGCTGTTGTTATTTTGTTGTAGGTCTCTAGGAGGGACTATCATTCTGCAATCTTTGGCCATGTGTCCAAAGTTGTTACATTTGTAACATTCCACTTCAATGCTCAAAGATTAAAACTTGTTGTAACTTCTTCTCTTTGTTTCACTAGGCCTTCTTGTATAACCCTTTTCTGTATGACTTTCAAAGTTGTTTACGTTTCTGTTGTTATCTCTGCAATTCACATCTTTATGTCCAAAATTATTAAATGCATAACATAAATCAAAAAATATAGTTTGATACCTGGGATTTGAAGATCTTATGAAAGGAGGTGCTCTTATGAATCCTTCTTCTTCTTGAGGCCGATCTATCTGTTGTTGATTCTGAAATCTGAATATTCTCAGTGGAGGAGTCTCCCTGTAATCTTCCTTGTATATCTTCCTATCCCCTTTGATTGTTTCTTCATAGATTTTTGGATATGTTTCTTGCTCTGTTGTTTTGGAGCTTGATCAATTTTATGTCTGATTGTATCCAAGTTCTGACTTTTCAAGATGAGATTTTTTAGTGTTGATAAAGTCATCCAAAACTTTTGAGATATTCTGCATATTTTTCTTTTGAATATCCTTTCTTAATGTGACAATCTCTGCTTCCAAATTTCCAATGTTTCTGTCCTTTTCTTCTAGCTGTTCTTTGAGTTCTTCTTCAATTATTTTATCTTCTTCTATTTGAACCTTCAAATTTGTGATCATTTGTTCTAGTTATTGAGTATCTTCTTTCTTGTCTAGTTCCGATTGCAGTTTCTTTTTTTTCTTCTTTTCTCTTATGATAACTTGTATGGCACACATCAATTCTTCTCGGTAGTGAAATTATGCCTCTTCAATTTCTTCTTCGACTTCTTCATATTCTTCTTCAACTTCTTCCTATTATTCTTCAGGGTCTTCTTTATCATATTCTTATACTTCCATGAATAGAACTCTTCCTGTCTCACGGTCACTAACTTCATCTTCATCTGATCATGAGATGTCTTCTTTGGTGCATAATCTTTTCTTGAAAACTTTCTTAGTAGTTCGTTTTCCTTTTGATTTACTTTCATCATTTCTATTTTTCTTATGAGGAAATTTGTTAGAAAAATGACCAATACCATCACAATTAAAACAAATTAAAGGAATATTACCTCTATACCTACCATCAGTTCCCTTGTTCAATATTTTGACGAAGTTGGACACTTCTTCATCATCTTCCGAGATGCTACTATTGTTGCTATGTTCTTATTGTTTATTTTCCTTTTTCTTTGATCTTTTTGATGCTTTGAAGGATGCTTCTTTTGCATATAGATTTTCTTGTTCAGTTCTCATTTCATATGTTGTGAAGATTCCATGCAGTTCATCCATGCTTATTGATTTTAGATCTGATATTTCTTCTAGTGTTGATATCTTAGGGTCAAATCTCATAGGAAGAGATCTCAGTGCATTTTGAACAATCACATATTCTTCTATTTATTCTCCCAATCCTATGATTTCATTCATTGTTTCATCGAATCGTAAGAAGTAGGCTGCAATATTCTCATCTTCCTTCATCCTTAGTTGTTTGAACTAGCCTCTGTAAGTTTGAAGCTTTGTTTCTTTGACTTTTGAATATCCTTCATAAATATTTCAAAGCTTGTCCCAAACCTCTTTAGCCGATTTACAATGTGAAACTTTGGTGAATACTATTTCACTGAGAACGTTCAAAAGTGTAGTTGTGGCTTTGGAATTATTCTGACCGAGTTTCACTTCTTTCTCATTTGTTGGTGGAACTGTTGGTGTTGTGTATCCATCTACAATTGATTTCCAAATTTCAAATCCATGTGCGTGTATATATGTCTTCATCCTTATGCTCTAAAAAGCATACTTATGTCCATAAAAATGTGGTATTCCATTTTTATACAAGTTGTTTCTCTCTATGATATACCTTTTAGTGGTTAAACTAATTTCTGAAGGAACCTGCTATGATACCAATTGTTGGAT
>SNQJ01S0123009.1:4304-14957 GCA_010110895.2 Picea sitchensis | reverse complement strand
TCTCTGTCTGATTTTCTACCAAAGCCTTAAACTCTTTAAATTTATCAAATACCTCAGATTTCTTTCTAAGAAAATAAATCCATGTGTTCCTTGAAAAATCATCTATGAATGAAACATAATACACATATTTATCTAGGGACAGAATAGGAACAGGTCCAAACACATCACTGTGTATCAACTCTAAGATCCCCTTTGCTCTTATAACACTAGATGGGAATGTTACTCGATTCTGTTTACCATATATGCAATGTTCATAGAAATCAAAATCCAGAGTGCAATTAGACATACCTTCAACCATACCTTTACCATGCAGTGTTTGAAGGTCCTTTTCTTCAATATGCCCCAGTCTTTGATGCCACAACATAGTCTTCTTTTCAGGGACAATATTAGTCTTGTATTATTTATCTGTCTTCTCAAGGACAAAAGAATTGTTACAACCATTAGTATAAGTGCTTCCCAACAACTTGTACGAAGTTCCACACCAAACTCCCCTCATCAACACCATTTCCCCTCGTACCATCTTGCAGGTGTTCTTTCCAAATACAATATCTACTCCTACATCATCCAACTTGATTATAGATACTAGGCTCCTAACAAGTTTTGGAATGTGCAGAACCCCAGGGAGTGTTCTAATCCTTCCATATTTTAGCAGCAACTTAACCCTTCCACATCCCAAGATTTTTGTTGTCGAGTCATATCCTATGAATACATCACCACCATCATATTTTTCATATTCAGAGAACCACTCCCTGTGAGGAGTCATATGGTATGATGCACCTGAGTCGATCAACCATACATTGCAGTCTTCATGTGTACTTGTATATTCTAGGTAAACATAACCTCCTTCTTCAGTGGAGGTTTTCGCCTCTGTGGAAGAGGTACTATAAAATCCCTTTGGTTTTTCAACTTTCTTAGACTTGCAATCTTTCTTATAATGCCATGTTTTACCACACTTCCAACATTTCCTCGAAGATTTTCTTGGAGACTTAGATCTACCTATATATTTAGATCTCCCCCCTTAAGGCTTACCAGGATTCCTGTCTTGGGTACGACCTCTTACAAATAAAGCATATGTGTTATGACCATCCATGCTTTTTCACCTCATATTTTCAGATAACAAGGATGAAACTACATCCTCATATGTAGTATACCGAGGGAGGTAATATGGGGTACCTAGGAAGGTACCCAATGGGAATGTAGTTATGTGTTATTAGTGGAATTCATTTAATATATGAGAATGTGGTCATTCAATGTAAGGTGGACTAGGTACACTATATTAATAAAGGACCACTATGGTAGTTGGATGTAATAAATGTGAGAAGGCTCTCTAGAAGGTTCCTAGGAGATAGGGAGAGCTATATAAAGAAGTGTAGGTAATGTAATGAAACATAATGAAGAATATTGTGATTGTACAAACAAGGATTTCTTGAGGAGTTTTATCCTTCCATAAAGATTAATATATGGTGTTACCCTACCTCAAGGGTTTTCTCTATTTCTTGTGTTCATGTTATGGTTAAGGGTTTATGGTTTATTCTTGGTATTATTGAAGTATATTTGCAGATTTGGTATAAGTACTTAAGAATTGGTATCAGAGAACTTTCCTTGACCAAAGAAGGGAAGATTTGTTTTCTCTTTTTGCATATTTTTTTCTATGGAAGAAAAAGAGGGTGGTGCACTTCAGGTTCAGATCTAAAGCTTTACGAGCTGAATTTGGCAAAACAAATTGGGTAATTGAATTCCTCTCGAAAAAATACCCAATTTCAAAAAAACTTCAATGTAGATTGAGTGGTACTACTAATTGCTACAACCAGATTATTACAAGATTCTTGCAAAGAACATAACAAATATCAACACAGACAAGTTGACTTACCAGAGTATTAAAGGCATTTAGATGTTCTATCACAGAATCTCCATCTTCCATCCTAAGATGATATAGCTTCTTTTGAAGAAACAACTTGTTTACCAGGGACTTTGATTGATACAAGTTCCCCAACTTATCCCATAGTTCCTTGGCTGTAGACTCTCCTGAGACATTCAATAACACTGAATCTTCCAGGCAGAGTCGAATAGTACTCCTTTCTCTTCTGTCCAAATTCTCCCAATATTCCTTCGACATACCAGTAGGTGGTGTACTGGTAGTTTGTGTACTAGTAGGTTGTGTATCAGTAGCCTGTATTCTAGTAGATGGTGTACTAGTAGGCTGTGTACCAGGATCCACAACGATCCATTATTCTTTGTCTACAAGAAGGTCCTCCATCTTCAACTTCCATAGCTCAATGTTTTTACCATTGAACTTCTCTATATCAATTATAGTAGAGCTTGTTATTCCTCTTTCTTCACTCAAATCACAACTGCAAAAGCTCCCACTAAACCCAGGCTTATCATAGACCCAAGATAAACTTGATCTATCAAGACCAAGCCAAACCTTGAATAACAAAGGTGTCCCTTTGAAGCCAAAAATGAGATCTAATACCACATGTAAGTTTTAAACCTATGAAATAAAGAAATGCATATATATTCTTAATCAAAACATAATTTAATAAATGGCCCATACACAGAGTACACAGAGATTTTATACTGGAAACACTCAATCGGGAAAACCTTTCCTATATTCATTATCGAATTTCACCATTCACCATACAATATATACAATTTTTTTAGGTATTCCATAGATACCAAAACCCTAATCCCTTAATCCAGGATTAATTTAGTAAACCACTAAAAATATCAAAATCCGCTAAAAATAGAAAAAACCACCCAAAAAACAATTTTGGGGCACTGCCTCGGGCTAATGCCCGGTTCCAAACACTGCACGTAACCAAGGGTGGGGGGGGGGATATCTACCCCCCCTGGGACCCCCCTAGGAAAGCGCCTGGCGCACACGACACAAAACGCACTACTAGAGGTATCATCAGACGCATTTGTCGTACCTGACATGCCCACACACACACATGCAAAGAATATAACACATACCCAACACAAAGAACTATTTTTTATCAACAATATTTATCAGTAGAAGGAAGTAGATTGAGCGATGGGAAAAAACCATTGATTCCTTAAAGACAAAGGAACCATACAATCATGATAATTTTATACAAGGTTTTTCTCGAGTTCTAGGATATATAAATTGCATTCAAACTTGTGGATCAAAGTGTATAGGGATGAAGTTTCATTTTCCACTTATCTGGCTTCCTGTGAACAAGTATCAGTCAATGTATAAACTGTTAAAGAAGGTTGAGAAATAATTTTGGGCAAAATTTATATGGTCTTAAGACCTAAATAATGGCACACTACCCATTAATTGGGGAATATTACATTAGTAATGTTATTTTATTTATGTCAGCTTGGGTCCATTAGTTGTAATTGTACCTCCTAGTCTCCTATATATAGCAAGGAGACATTTTCATTTGGAATCATCTTGTACTTGAAAATTTATGGGGTGTATAAGGAGGTTTCCCCCTCGAAGAGGCTTATTATCTGAAATTCTCTCTTTTTGAAGGCGTTGAATACTTATTATGAGTTTTTTCTATGCTATATTGATATTTGGTTCTTAACATATGGTATCATAGCTGAAGGTCTTCGGGTTTCACTGCTACATCTGAGATACATTGGAATTTTTGTTATAATTTTTTTTCTACGATGTTTAAGAAGGAACCATTTGGAGGATATTTATTATATGCATCAAGGTATGTTGGGTTAAAATTTCAACTCCTTAGGACTTACACTTTTGGATATACAACCTGTATAAGATAGGGTTTTGGAATCATCATGAATTGAGTCATTGTGGAATTTTCTCTATAAAAAAATTTCTATAATGTTTCAGACCCTGAAATATGGAGGCTATTCACAAAAAATATTAAGGTATTTGTGATTAAAATTTCATCTTGTGGGTCATCTTAAATTTGTAGATACACCCTGTGGAAGATAGGGTATCTGACTAGTCCTATTGATTAGTCTCAAGAAGGTGTTCCGGGTAAACAAATCATAACTTTATATAGTATCCAAATTGAGTGAGACCAGTTGCATTGGATAGTGGACAGTCCTTAGTATTTCTGGTACAAGTTTCAGAATTATGTATCTATTATTTTGTGCAGGGAACGCTATACAAGTGAGATATCCTGGAAAGAAAAAAATTCAGAAAGATGTGGGGAAGTTACTGTAAATTCCACTTGGAACATCCAAATCTGATCAGATTTGTGGAATTACAAGGAAGAAATATCATAGAACTACAAAAACAAAATTTTCACACCCAGAAGGGACGAAACTTTGGAGATACAATAGAAGAAAGATTGTCTAGTAGAACCACCTCAAAATCAAGGTTTAAAAGTGATACTTGGCCAACATGCCACCAAAAAAGGGAACTTCTACACCAAATAAGCCTCCAAAAATTAAAAAATCCTACTTGGACTCTTGATGAAGGCGAAGAAATGCATAGGGACATAAATTAATTACAAAATAAGATAGTGATAAAATATGAACTACAAGGGATGATGGATTCAACTGAAGCTAAATTGGAGGAAATAATGGATACTAAGATGGATGGTTTAAAAAGGGAGATCATGGAAGGATTGAAAAATTTCCTAATAGAGAGGACACTTGAAAGTGAAAATGTATCCCATGAAATTCATGATGACGACACAAGGAAGATGAATCAAGAATGGAGAAACTCCAACTTTGGGTTGAAGACCAACCACATTCCTAATATCGATATGAAGAAGTTTTATGGCAAGGACCCAATCACATGGATACTTCAGATCGAGAAATTATTTGATCTACCTAATGTGACACATACACAAAAGGTACGAATTGCTTCTTTATATTTAGAACCCAATCAATTTGTATGGTATCGATGGATTTTTTCTTGAAAATCAATCGTCACTTGGACAATTTTCATAGAAGAAATGATAGCACACTATGAGGATACAAGGAGAAATACCTTATTTAGCCAATTGTTAAATCTCAAGCAAAAGGGTTCAATTATAGAGCACATTGAGAACTTCCAAATTTTGAATATAAAGGTAACATATATTCCAGATGATCACTTGATTGATGTGTTCATAGGAACTTTAAAGGATAACATTCAACATGAGGTTCTCCTTTGGGAACCCAAATCCTCGGAGAATGAATTTAGGGTGGGAATAAATGTTGAAAGTAAAAATATGGCTATGTCTACTAGAAGGACCAATCCTAACATCTATCGAGAGAATAATGCTCCTTATTCTAAATCAACTCAACCTACAAGGTTGACACCTCAACAATTGGAGGAAAGAAAAGCAAGAGGTTTATGATTTAATTGTGACAACAAGTACAGTAAGGGACATAAGTATGGTGAGAAGAAATTATTCTACATAGATTGTGAAGATGAAGAAGAATAAGAATACGAACAATAACCATCTCAAGATGAAAACATAGAAGTGATTTATTCTGAAGAGTTGACTCCCACGATATCGTGTAATGCATTGGATGGAATTAGCAGTCCTCAAATCCTCAATATTGAAGGATATATCAAAAATAAAAAGGTAATAGTCCTAATTGATTATGGTAGTACTCATAATTTCATTCACTATAAATTAGCCAAAGCTCTTAATTTCTTTGTATATCCAACGCCAGAGTTTCAAGTAATGATTGAAGATTGAGGAACTATAAATTGCTCAAGAAAATGCAATAATATCAATATTTCTATGGGGGAATATGTAATGAATAGTCCAATGATTTCTATACCCATGGGTGGTGTTGATGTCGTACTAGGAATCCAATGGTTACAATCATTAGGAACAATGAGTTTTAATTTTCAAGAACTTTTCATGAAATTTTCATTGGAAGGAAAAGAAATTGAGTTAAGAGGTATCATAGGGAAACCCAGTAAGGTGATAATCTCTAATGGCATGAAAAATTTATTGAAAAAGGGGCATCAAGGTGTTATTGCACAACTATGCTAACTAGATGTTCAAACATGTAAGCCATCTATTCCCCTATGTCTCCAAGGGATCATTGATAAGCATTCCAAAGTATTTGAAGATATTCCCAAAGGTCTTCCACCCACTTGAAGATATTCACCTAGTTCTTGGGAGTGTTCCTCCTAACATCAAGCCATACAGATACCCTTATGCCCAAAAGAGTGAAATTGAGCATATGGTTGAAGAAATGTTAGAGGATGGCATTATTATACCTATCCAAAGTTTTTACACTGTATTGGTGGTAATGGTATTCAAGAAATATGTCTCATGGTGTATGTGTCCATATTATAGATAGCTCAACAAGATCACTATTAAAGATAAGTTTCCCATTCATGTCATTGATGAATTCTTATATGAACTACATGGAGCAATCTATTTCACAAAGTTGGAAATTGGATATTTGTTTAGGGTATCATCGAATTAGAAATGAAGGAAGAAGATATCCCAAAAACAACATTATAAACTCATGAAGTCCATTATGAATTTTTGGTCATGCCTTTTGGCCTTACAAATGCACCTTCCACATTCCAAGGGTTGAGGAAATCCATTTTCAAGCCCTTCCTTAAAACATTTGTGTTAGTATTTTTTGATGATATACTAATCTATAGAAAGTATTGGGAGGATGTTGTGTGACATGTTGAAAAGGTGCTACAACTACTAAATGAGCAATAACTATATGCCAAATTGTCCAAATGTTTCTTTGGGGTCAAGGAGGTAGAGTATTTGGGTCATATTGTATCTCATGAAGGTGTCAAGGTAGACCCTAACAATATTAAGGACATGATGGACTGGAGGATTCCCAAAACATTGAAGAATCTTAGAGGATTTTGGGGTTTGACAAGTTTCTACCGCAAGTTTGTTCAGAACTATGGGAGAATAGCATCACCTTTAACGACACTAACTAAGAAGGATGCATTTTCATGGAGTCCAGAGGAGACTAAAGATTTTGAACAACTTAAAGAGGTGATGTGGAAAGATCCTCTCTTGACCACACCAGACTTCACAAAAACCTTTATTGCAGAATGTGATGCCTCTGGAAATGGAATTGGTGTTGTCATGATGCAAGAAGGAAGGCCCCTGGATTTTGAAAGTCAGGCACTTAATGGAAAGGACTTACAAAAACCCATTTATGAGAAGGAAATGATTGCAATACTACATGAATTGAAGAAATGGTGCCCTTACCTAACAGGTAAGCACTTCAAGGTCAAAACAGATCATGATAGTCTTAAATACTTCTTGGAACAAACACTATGTTGAGAAGAACAAAAACAATGGGTGACCAAGATATTGGGTTATGATTTTGAAATCATCTATAAAAAAGGGAAGAAAAATGTTGTGGTAGATCCTCTCTCGAGAAAGGATGAAGATGTTGAGGCCTTCCTCTGTGTTATCTTGATCATCCAACCCGATTGGATAATAGAATCGAGGGATGAATGGAACAATGACAAAAATGTGTGGACTCTCATTCAAAGGTTGCATCAGGATTCCAGTGCATTAGATATGTTTACATGGAAAAATGATTCACTATGGTATAAATGCCTCTTATATTTATGTAAGAACTCCCAACTCAAACAAAAGGTACTATTGTAATTGCACACCTCTCCGGTAGGACGACACTCAGGATTTTTGAAAACCTACCATAGGGTCAAGAAGGAATTTTTTTGTTATGGCCTTAAAACTGATGTTCAAAGGTTTATAGAAAAATGTTTGGTTTTCCAACAAAGTAAGGTGGAAACAATTAAGACCCCAGGTATTTTACAACCATTAGCCATCCCAAGTTAGTGTTGGGAGGAGGTTTCCATGGATTTCATCACAAGGTTGCCGAAGTCTGAAGAAAAGAATGTCATCATGGTAATTTTTGATAGACTGACCAAGTACACACACTTTTGTGCACTCTCTCATCCCTTCAAATCCAATACAATTTCCACTGCATTCATAGAGACAGTTCAAAAACTACATGGAATCAAAAATATTATTGTAAGTGATAGAGATCCTATCTTCACTTGACATTTTTGGACAGAATTATTTTCTTGTTTAGGTACTCAATTGGCTCATATCTCATCCTATCATCCTCAATCTAGTGGAAAAATTGAGATAGTGAACAAATTTATGGAAGGATACCTTCGTTTCTTTGTCTATGATAAACAAACACGATGGTTCAAATGGTTACCCTTGGCAGAATGATGGTATAAGACTTCCTTTCACACTGCAACAAAAATGACACCATTTATGGCACTCTATGGATACCACCCTCCTTCCATCACTTTTCCTCTAAAATAAAAATCTAAGTTTCAATTAGTGGAAGATCACATCGAGCATCAAAAACAAGTTCTCCAAATCTTAAAGGACAACTTGACCATGGCAAAAAATCACATGAAACAACAAGCATATCAACATCGTAGTGAAATAAGTTTTGAATTAGGGGATTAGGTGTTTTTAAGACTATAACTATACAAACAGATGTCCCTCAAGTAAACCAAGAAGGATAATAAATTATCACCAAAGTACTATGGTCCTTATAAGGTGTTGCAAAAGATTGGTACTATTGCATACAAATTGGAGTTGCCTGCATCCTCACGAGTACACCCAGTTTTCTATGTTTCATGCTTAAAGAAGCTTATAGGTGACAAGATCCCAGTTCAAACTATATTTCTAGAACTTGACGAGGAAGGAAAAATCATATTGTATCATGAAGCCATCACTGACACAATAATTCACTAGCTAAGAAATAGATCCATTTCAGAGTATCTCATTAAGTGGAGGAAACTTCCTGCTGAAGATTCCACTCGGGAAGATGAGTCTTTTATATAGAAGCATCCATAATTACTCAAACGTTGCAGACAACACTTGTCTGAAGGGGAGGGACATGTTAAGCCCTAAATAGTGGCACATTACCCCTTAATTGGGGAATATTATATTAGTAATGTTATTTTATTTATGTCAGCTTGGGTCCATTAGTTGTAATTGTACCTCCTAGTCTCCTATATATACCAAGAAGACATTTTCAATTGGAATCATCTTGTACTTGAACATTTATGCGATGTATAAGGAGGTTTTTCCCTTGAAGAGGCTTATTATCTGAAATTCTCTCTTTTTCAAGGCGTTGAGTACTTATTCTGAGGTTTTTCTATGCTATATTGATATTTGGTTCTTAACATATGGACTAATGGCTTCAAACCTGCAGGAACCAAAATAGAGTCATCATATAATATCTCTAATCTTCATACAAGGAAATCATTTTCAAACTCAGACTCAAATTAGCCAATATTGCATGAGGACATGCAATGGAGAAATTGGTGCGAGATGTTGGGTGATGGAAATGACCCTTTTGGCCACTACTTTCTTATTCCTTCTCATCCCTTTTTGATATATTAATCCATTCATACTATTGTCATTGATACCATATTATTCCCATAGGAAGCATGTAAAACATATTATTCATTTTTTCATGTTCATACATATTATATACCCAAAGTAGAGTAGTGTTTCTATATTTTGACATTTATTCATTAAATTAATAAGAGTTTCATGCAGTTTCAAAAATTGTTGAAATATGGGACTTCGAGTATCATGTGTTGATACACGATCGACCGTTGATCCACCACCTCAGATCTGGTCCTATTCCATTCACCAGCTCAGTGGGAGAACTAAAATAGGAACAACGAATCATCCAACTTAGCCGATCAATAATAGAAGACGACATGTTGAATGACCTCCTGAATGATCGCACAGTTTCATTATTTCTGGAATGTAATTATTTTGATGTAATGATATCCCTTTCTAAAATATCATGAACAACTTGAGAATATTTGATTCTCAAGACTTTTCTGCATAAAGAGATCTCATTTCTTATTCAGGGAAGATAGAATTTTTAAAAGGGGGGAATTAAAAAATTTGTGGGGGGGTTAAGAACTCATATTGGCATAAGAATTGTATGAGAAACAAAACAATGTTTTGTAACAATTAATTTCACAGTTAATTATAAATTTGGAAGCTTCCATAAATTATTGAGAAATTGTTGTGTGAGATTTGAGATACTTCAAGTCGTCTGTGAAGGAGGAAAGGTCTCACTTCCAACAAAGATCAATTTGTTCTTTTAGATTATAATTTCTATTTTTCAATATTTTTCATTTGTTGAAAAAGTTAAACAGATTTTCTAATACATATGATTTCTTATGTGTGTTGAATTAATTGATGAATTGATTTGGTTGATGTGTGAATTCTCATGAGAAGTGTGTGTTTTAATCTCTTGTAGTGTGTTTATTGATTGTTTATACACCTTATACATATCACTGGAAGAATTTATAATGTCTAGTTGAATAGATCGGTGAAGCAGTTTTTGGTTTATATTGTGAGTGATTTAAATTATGTAAGAAAACTTTCCTGGATAACAATTTTCTCATGCAACGGTAGAATAAATTGTCTTCCTGCAATTGTAACTTAGGTTTATATTTTTGTAATTTAATCCATGATTCTTTACTATAAACATAGGTATTTTCAAATCCATGTCATGTTTCTCCACTACCTATGAGCACCCATATCCCTGACGAAATCACCCCAACACCATAGGAATTACTCCATTGCTAATGAGCATCCATAGTCCTAGTGGATATGTTTACATGTCCTGGTGATGAGTTGAATTTCCATTCTTAATAATTTACCACTAAATATTTATTTATCATACAATTGATGGGGG
>SNQJ01S0123008.1:0-10907 GCA_010110895.2 Picea sitchensis | reverse complement strand
GTGTGTTTTCCCATCCTTTTCCAAGGTGTATGTGTTCATTCTCCCATCATGAACAACATTTCTATCAAACTGCCATGGTCTTCCCAACAATACATGACAGACATCCATGGGAATAACATCACACAAAATTTTATCTCTATATTCACCCATTTTAAATTCAACCAAGCATTGTTTCGTAACACTTACTTGGTGTCCTTTCTGCAGCCATGAAACTTTGTATGGACTCGGGTGTCTGTTCATCTCCAGCTCCAGCTTTTCCACCATCTCGGTCGAAACAAGATTATCAGTGCTTCCGCTGTCCACTATGACCTTGCATTTCCAGCCCTTGGTCTTGCAAGTCGTCCTGAACAGTTTGCATCTTTGCACTGTGTCCTCCACCTCTTTCTCAGGTTTCAAGAGAACTTTGTGCACTGTTAGCGACTTCCCACTTCCATTGTCTTCATCCTCCACATCACGCCTATGCGCCTCAGCGACGTGAGATTTTCCTCTGTCCATTTTCCTGTCTGGACAGTCAACAACTTTGTGTCCGTCTTTTCCACATGTAAAACATGTGATGACTCCTCCTCTGCCTCTTCCTCTACCTCGAGTATGAGGAATTATGTTGGCATCAGCATAATCTCCTTGCTGATTAGTTTGTTGTCTCCTCGGCTCAACATATTGTTGCCTCTGCTGTGAGGTTCCACCTCTCTCAGCCTTACCCCGAGGTCTCTTCCAATCCTCCTTGGGTTTCTGAATTCTTTCCTGGACAATTGCTTTGCCTCTGGGCTGGCTCCTGCCTTGCCCTCGCTGACCTTGCTTGCGGCTCAGCTTCTCTTCGGCTTTCAGAGCCATCTGGTACGCATCCTCAACTGTCCGGATGGTAACCATACTCAATTCGTCCTGAATGTTATATCTTAAACCATTCAGGTATCTCGCCACCTTCTCGTCATCACTCTCCCGATGACCAGCTCGAATGTTGAGCCTGTAGAATTCCTCGGTGTACTCCTTCACCGTCATCGTCTTCTGTCTCAGGTTCTGCATTCACCTAAACAGTGTGATCTGGTAATCTCTCGGAATGAACTTCGCCTTCATCTTGGCGATCATCCTGTCCTAGCTCTTAATATTTTGTTTTCCTTTGCAGCGCCTATCATCCTGCAACTCATCCCACCATAAGGCTGCATGTCCTTTCAGCTTGGTAACAACATGTCTCACTTTCTTGTCCTCTTCGATATCCTCGTAATCGAAGTAGGTATCGAGTGCTCGGATCCAATCCAGCAACTCCTCTACATTTAGACTTCCCTCATAAACGGGAATGTCCATTTTTGTCTTTGAGCTCATCCTGGAGATAGCTCTTATCAACCTTTCTGTTGAGGCATCCTCTGCTGTGACCTCTTCTGCATCGTGTCCAGCTTCCTCTTCAACCTCGGAATCACTGAACTCTCCTGCACCAGCTCCATGTCTCTGGGTGGTTTCCATCTCCTCGAGTCTCGCCCTGAGATCTCGTATCTGGCGTTCCATCTCTGGATTCCCTGCCGGTCTTCCCCTTCTTCGGGCATCCCTGTCCTCCTGATCAGGTGACTGCCTCTCTCCTCTGGGTGGCATGGTGTAATCCGCTTCTCTCTGCTACCTGAACAAAGATAACTCTTCTCCCACTCTGATACCACTCTGACGTAAGTCGTGTGTATCAGAGTGTTTCCGTTTTCTCCTTCACCTCTCTCGCCTGAGATATACAGACAAGATTTCTGGGCTCTGATACCACTCTGACGCAAGCTGCCCTCAAAGACAACCCGCCTCCACCAGGACCTCTTGTATCTTGGCCCGAAGAGTCAAAGCTCTTCCAACCCCTCTCAGGAGTTCTCGCTACCCATAGCTATCTCCTCGACGATCTCCCCTTTTGCTTCTCGGGGAATCGGCGTTCGCGCTATCGCGAACCCTGTGCGCACAATTCACATGCAACTTATAGTCCCGAACCCCGATGGTCAACAGTCAACACCTTCCACTCGTCGGGGATTTCCCTATCGGGATATCGCCACCCGCGATGTCAACGTTTTGGATTTCCAAACCCTGAGCTCCGAGATGTCGATTCTCCGCTACAGCGCCACCTGTCTTCCACTAGCTCCCGGGGCCCCACGCTGCCACGTCTCCTTCGGGATTTCGCGGATCGTGGATCCACGATGCAAGTTTCCCCTGTTGTCAAAAACCCCAAACGTCGAACACCGATCCCTCGGGATCTCACGCCACCTGTCCCGTGTAAATCAACGGTTCCGATAAGCTCAGGGAATCGCTACACGCGATTTCACAGGGCATGAACTCACCTCGCCAAACGCCAAATGCCGATGTGCGATGGCTTGACTCTTCCCTGTGCCTACGGGTTAACTCCCGTGTAGCTTCTCCAAGATCGAACGGTTAGTGGGATTTCTCGACTCTCCTCTGCGATCCCTGGCCGTTGATCCTTTGCATTGGGGACCTTCTTGCTCCAAAGTTCACTTTGTTCAAGCCTTCGCACAGATTTGTTCCCACAGCAACGGTAAGGAACTATCTCTCTTGAGATTTGTAACTCTGACTCCTTCAGAGACTTTTACACCCGCTTCCTGTGCTCGACCTCTAACAACTCTCAGAGTGTTGAAGCCACCTGGACTCTATGCACTTCCTTCAACAGAAGTCCTCGTCTCCCTTTCCTCAGACTTGCCTCTGAGACTTCAAATCTGACCTACAATTCAACTGCATGGTTCGAATAAACCAATACAACCTTGGGCAATTGAGAATAAGAGTTCAACTGTCTGGCCTCATCGACACACTCTATGCGGATGAATTCGACTGCACTCTATGCAGGAATCTCCTGGCTCAGACAGAGAAACAATTGAAACTTATTCTCGTCTCTCCCACAGATCTCAAATCTACCATGAAATCACATACACAGCATATAAAACAAAGGCATAACAAGAAGAAAATATGCAACAGCATAATATCAACAACACACAGAGAATAATCACAGCCATGGAATTGAATCAAATCTTTCCTATTAATTCAATATCTGTACATGGGGATTTTTGCTCACAATTTCTCTGTTCTGCTCTCTTCTTGCTCTCAACACTAATGCTGAATGCTCTGAATGAATACAATAATACAAAGGAGGGGTGCCTATATTCCGTTTTCCCTCACGAAAGTAAAACTGTCTAATCTAGACTTAATTATTTTATCCACCTGCATTAAATCTAATAAATGCCTTAGCTACCTAAGGACGAGAGCTTATCTGCTCAAGGTCCATCTTACAATACAAGTGTGCTTCATTAAACCATGCATTAATGTCTTGGCGCAACAATATCACAATGTTTCAAAATTGGTGCTGGCGCTGCCCAGTTGTTCTTTCTCCACGCGCTGGCTCGCTTGATGAGGTGTGGATGCTCCTGCATCAGTACACCAACTTCCTGGGGTTGTAACTTTTGCATGTGATTTCTGTTTTAGGTGAACGATAGCCTGTTAGAAAGGTATATATGAGGACTAAACATTGTATCATCACACTTTGAATTTGTTTATATTATGACTATGGCAGGCCCAGAACATATTGTTTAGGGCCTCAAAACGTACCCGAAAGTTTAGTACCTGAAAAGATAAAAACAAATGCCAAGATGAAAACTGTATGTGAGCTAGTTGGAAGAGGTGGGTGGTAATCGATATCCACCTAGATCAATCCTCCCTCCTTAGAAATCCATTGTCTCCATTGCATTGAGTTCCCCCATCAAATGAGGAAAGTTCTGCTGAATTTTACCCCAAGTGAGCTACTTGCCTTGGTGCAGTAGTTGCCCCGCTTTGACAACATTATAAAGATGAAGCTTCTGTTGGTGAGTAACCTTGACCTGTGTGTCCACGATATGATCAATGGATTCTTGTTCCATGCATTCATGATTGAGATTTGTCGATGTCAACTGTTCTGATATCTCTGAGGTGTCCAATAAGGGTGGAAAGTATGGCCAAATGAGGTCTACATTAAACATTGAGTGCAAGCCAAGGAAGGGGGGGATGTTGAGCTCAAAAGAATTGTCACCCACAACCTTGGTTATGGTGTAAGGTCCATAGCAGAGAGACCAAAGCTTATGATGGGGTCATGTAAGGTGTTCTTTTTGCAATTTCAACGAAACTTTATCTCCCACCTGAAACTTGTGTGACACCCAGTGTTGATCATGGCACTGCTTGTACTTGGCATTGGACTTATTCAAAATATCCTGAACCTATTGGCAGATGTGAGGGATTCATTCAATGAACGGGATGGATTTTTTAGATTTGGTTTGAGAATGGGATGATCTTGTTTGTGTGGACGCAAGGGGTAGTGCAACATCCATGGGACCTAATGGTTAAAATCCTAACCCCACTTGAAAGGGGTTGTGGTTGGTTGAGCTATGTATGGCTCTGTTGTAGTTCTATTTAAAATAGGGAAGACTCTCATCCCATGTGCACGGATTCGTGGAATTGTACATGCACAATATATGAACGATCATCCTGTTGATGACATCAGTTTGGCCAACCGTTTGGGGGTGGAAGGCCGTGGATTTGGTGAGCTTGGTGTCCAGTCGTGACCAGAGGCTCGACCAAAATGTGTTGAGGAATTAACTGTCCTGATCTGAGACAGTGGTTTGTGGTATCCCAAAATGTACCCACACTCGTTCAAAGAATATATTGGCAGTGGCCTCCACTATGATGCTCTTCTTGTAGGCGACCAAAATCACCATCTTGGAAAATCGCTTAACAACCACGAAAACACAGTCATTTCCCTTCTTGGTTGAAGGAAGGCCCGACATGTAGTCAATTGAGATGGATTCCTAGGGCCTTTCGGGAGTAGGTAGAGGGGTGTGCATGCCTTGTTTATTAATGGTCGGTTTGGCAATGGCACATGCCATGCAGGATCTAATATATTTTCAACTAATAGAAATTTTGTTGCAACACTACCACTATCTTTTCTATGCTGAAGTGTCCTGCCATCCAACTATAGTGATATTACCAAATCAAATTCGCTCCCTCACTTGATGGGACATAGATATGGCCCAGATGGCACAACAACCCATCCTGAAAATGGAAATCAGTGATAACTGTGTTTATGCATAGCATATGGTAGGTAGTGGTGAAGTTAGGATCTTTCCGTAGAGTTGGGGCCATCCAGAGGTCTCATGTCTGTAGGAGTGTAGCACCATGGTTAGTGATGCAACTGGAGGTCGATTGAGGCAGTTAGGGACGCATTTGGTGCTCCTTGCATTATACTTGATGTTGAGATGGAACTGCTACAAGTATGTGAACCACTTCTGATGGCGATCATTCTACAATTTTACTTGTGTATGCATGAAATATAGAGGCTTATGATTAGTGTGGATGATTGTCCCCATCCCAAGAATACAATGCATCCACTGGCGGTAGGCTTGTATAGTGGAGTAAATTTACTTTTCACAAGTGGGGTACTTATGGACAATATCTAATAGTGTCTCATTATGATAGGCCACAGGATGTCCATGCTGTGTGAGAAAAGTGCCCACAACATATTCTAAAGAATTTGTCTCAATCTCAAAAGGTTGTTTCAGGTTAGGTAATGAGAGCACCAAGGTTGAGCACAATTGTTTATCTAAATCATTGAACAAGTTTTGTTGCGATTGGACCCACACAAATTTTTCTTGCCACCACCCCTAGTCACTTGGCTAAGGGCCCATGCAATGTGGGAGAATCCCAACACAAACCTGTGATTGAAATTGGCAAGGCCTAAGAAGCTCCAAAGCTCAGTGAGTGTGGTCGTGGCTAGATAGTCATGGATGACCTAGATCTTGGCTGGATTGAAATGCACCCCATGCTCATCAACAATGTAACCTAGGTACTAGACCATGTTCATGCCGAAGGAGCATTTTTACAAATTTTCATATATATTTTGTTTTCACAGAGTGTGCAGAACCTGTTGAATATGTTGCAAGTGTTTCGCCCAAATGTTGTTGAAGATGAGGATGTCATCCAAATACACTACCATAAAATAATTGGTGAAAGGCCACAAGATATCGTCCATCATCCTCATGAAATTTGTTGGGGCATTTTTCAAGCCAAAGGGCATGACCAACCATTCGAAAAGACCTTTTTTGGACTTGAATGTGGTCTTCTATACATCGGCCTTCTCTATTGGGACCTGGTGGTAGCCAGACTTCAGATCAATCTTACTGAAGTATTTGGCCCCCTTCAGTTGGTCAAGGAGATAGTCAATTGGGGGAATTGGGTACTGGTTCCTGACTGTGATTTTATTTAGGGCTTGGTAATCAATGCAGAGTCACTAGGTCCCATATTTCTTCTACACAAGCACGACTTGGATTCCACAAGGTGATGAGCTTGATTGGATGTGCCCCTTTTCAAGCAGCTCTTGGATATGGCACTTGATTTCCTCATTTTCTGATAGAGAGTGATGATATACTAGCCCATTGGGTAGCAGTGCATTGGCGGTCAGATCGATTGAGTTCTTGACCTGATAGTGCAGAGGTACCCTAGTGGGTGACGATAATATGTCTTTGTATCCTTCCACGACCTTATCCACTAACTTCTTCTACATGGAGAGACCTATCGCGAAGGCCATGGATGTGGCTGCAACCTTACGCTCACTTTGAGTGTGGATTGTGAAAAAGACAAACTTCACGGTTTGAGAGATGACCTTCCTGGATTACTTGGAAGAGATCAAGAAACTAAGAGTAGGTGGGACTACCGAAGATATCCTTTACAATTTCCTTTCCAAAGTAATAATAACACTACGAGGACTAGACTCATATACAACATGATGTTTCCATAAATAAGGTTGGCCGAAAAGAACATCACAAACTTCAAGAGGGTGACATCACACAATACCTCATCTTTGAAGGGATTGATGTCGTAGGGAAGGTGACATTTGTTAGCAATAATTTTGGTATCGGGGCACAAAGGTACACAGGTATGCCAGATTGCCTAGGAAGCGCACAAGCACAGCACGGAGGAGCCTCTTTTCAGTTACAATTCGAGTGAATGGGCGAAGTTTTGCTGACGGCCACCAAGATCCACCTATAATGCTGATCAATGGTCGTCGGGATTTCGGGGCTTGCCAAGTTTCCCCGGGGTTAATGCAAGAGATAGCTCCCATGATTCAAGACAAATCTGGGTCATCCGATCCAATTGGGACAGGTGCCTTCAAGTCGGTGTATCGGGGATTGGAGTTTCGGGAAACAAGGAGCCTCGCATTCGTTGCAGTTGAGATCATCGATCAGCGAAGTGACAAAAGCACCTAAGGAGCCGATCCCATGGTCCTAGCACTAAGTCACTTCAAGTGAGCCTGTAAACGAGGGCGGCTCCCTTTTAATATCGAATGCCCCCTTGTCCATTCATCCTAAGGATGCGTGGAGCAAGATCTGGCCGCACCGGTTTTCGAAAATCGCAAGATCGAAGGGTAAAAGTTTTGTATTACTTTATATCACGAAACCCCGAACCCCGAAGCACCGAAAGCGCCCAGGGTCGGGCCCACAGTATCAAGGGGCAGTCTCAACTGTCCATCTGAAGAAGACACCTGGCGCGCGATTGAGATCCTCGCTGATTCACCCATCGTGAGTTCAAGGAGCAAAGTGTGGCATCATCGTACCCCCGATGCACGAAGTAGCGAGAGCATCTAGGACCTAGGGCCCATAGCAGCATCGGGTGAGCTGAGGATCGTCAAATTTCAAGAATGCGTGGCGCCCTATTGAGCCATTTCAGTGTTTCTCCCATCGCGACTATGATAAGAAAGGATTGGCTCCTTCTTATTCGCGAATGTCGAAAGCACTTATGGGAATAATAGCACAGGGTCACAACCCATGGTCACCAAGAAAGAAAGGAGCTGTGCGAAAAGGGGCCAAAGGCGTCAAATCCAGTCGCCGAAGGGGATTATCGTGATTTACAGGTGCCATCGAATATGATTCCACTCTTGGTTTCCTCTTGGAGTAAATGAAGGAAGGAACAGGTGGATGAAACCTCCTTTCATTCATTAAGTGAGGGGATGGAGGGTCTGGCAAGCCATCTGCCCGAGGAGATTCTGTGTATCGATTTTCTCAAAGAAACCATGCCGAAGTCCTCGACTCAAAGTCTGCGCACTCTAGCCCAGCACTTAATGGCTCAACTACTCTCCTCACAGGAGCCATGCGTAGTTAAGGTGGCGCTTAAAGAAGGATGTCAGTATGAGTTTGATTGAAGGGACACCAAGCTTTGGGTGACTGGACACGCCTCTGTGAGGGGAATTTTCCTGAGTATATAGACTCAGTCTTTGTATTTTGTAAGCATCGATGGTTGAGCAAGGCTCCCAGTTGTAAAGCTTTAATGAAGCACTGTTATTTCTAGTTATGTATGAACTCTTGAGACTTCTTTCCTTATGAATGTCAGTTTCTTTCACGTCCTTGTTCAAACTGTGTTAGAGCAGCTCGGAATTGGAGAATCCAGTCGAGTTGTAACTGTTATAGGATGATGTAGAATTTGATCACTGTGACAGTCGCATTGTCTCTAATCATTCCTTGTGATTTACCTAACGCTGAACGACTTGGAATTGGAGAATCCAGTCAAGTCCCTCCTTCAGTATCTCGAAGCCCTGAACTAGAGGATCTCGCATTCAGAGTTCTTCTTCTACAAATTACTGAAAGCCTATTGCCCGAAGTAGTTTGTTCACTCTTCTTATCAAGTCTTCCACCTGTTCACCTTTTAATCAACCCGCTGACTGAAGTTAGATCAAGACCTCCTTTGTTTCTTACATACCGGACCCAGTCTCTGAGTTAGAGTGACATCTCCCCGAGCCTCTGTCCATTTGATCACCCATTAAACACCACTGTGACGTGAAACTCATGGGCGTCGGGCTTTGCTCCTGCAAGCAATCCAGGAGTGACTTACATCGCCAACATTTCTGGCGCCGTTGCTGGGGACGAAGTTGAAAATTTTCCCCGGGATTGAACGACATTGAGCCTCTGATTCCGAAGATGCATTAGGTATCAGAGCTTTTTAAAGATTGCTGCTGTGCACCTAGCGAATCCATTGTGATGACTCCACTGTGAAGAACCTGCCATGTTAATTGTGGCTTTCAGAGGTATACACACGCGGTCTCATCCATAGCTGCCTCTGGTTACACCTGAAACTGATCCAAAGGTGGTTCTCAGAAAAGGAAAGGCCCCTGAAGAAGAAGCTCCGATCGCTGAAGAAGGTAATCCGCCATCTCCTTCTGTAAGAACTCCATTTTCTCCTCCTCAGTTTCTTAATAGACCTCCTTCAGAGGTTTCCCGTTTCCTGAATTTTGGGAGTGTTCCTGCTGAGTTTTCCCCTCCTGGTCTGGGATTGGAGGGAAAAATCCTTGTCACTCCCCTATCCTCTGAAGTTGTTCCTTGGCATAGACCCGGGACTACAGAAGATTTCCCCACTCCTGCACAAAGAGGAGTGTCTGCTGACTTGAGCTCATTAGCCTTCTCCTTAAATCCTCTCTTGTTTCCCACTCCACTTCGAGACTCATTCCCAGCAGCCCCTTCGCGAACTCCTCCTCCAAGTTCTCCTCCACCTAATATTCCTATGGCTGGCGCTAATCCCCCTATGACCATAATGGAGGCTATTATAGCCGCTAGGTATTCTCCCCTTGTGTTACCTCAGCCCCTCAATGCCCTCCTGGCAGATGGTTACCTCAAGAAACTACCCAAGTTCACGGGTGAGGGAGACATAACGGAAAACGAACACCTAGAAGCCTTTTACAGTTTCACAGATGATAATGTCATCATGCATGCAGACGTATGGATGAGGATTTTTGTTCATAGCCTCCAAGGCGAATCTAGAAAATGGTTCAAGGCCCTACCCCCTGGATCTATTGATGGGATCGAAGCTTTAGATAATGCCTTTTTGAGACAGTGGGGAGATAAGAAAGATTTCATGTATTATATGACAGAGTTTGGATCTTTGAAGAGGAAAGAAGGAGAGTTTGTCTCTAATTTCTCCAAGAGATTCAATAAAATGTATAATAAAATTTCTGCTGAGGTAAAACCCTCAGAAGCCTCAGCTAAGATCACTTATGCTAGTGCTTTTGATCCTAATTTTTGCCTACTGCTGAGAGAGAGAAGGGCCACTACCCTGGCCCACATGCAAGATGCAGCCGTGGAAGTAGAATCTAACATATTGGCTGTTGACCGACTCAAGAATGTTGCTGATAGAAACATATCTAAGAAAAGGCCTGAAGCCTCCCCATCTAGTTCCTCTCCCATGCCCCATCAGATAGATGAGACAGCTAGAAAACTAAAGTCACTTTCTGCCAGGATGGAAAGGTGGGAGTTAGAAGGGAAGCCCATGTACAGAAATCCCCAGAATGTTGATAATAGGGGTTTCAGGAGACCTAATAACAATGGACCACAGGCCTTCCCAAGGGAACAAAGGGGAAAAGACAGAGAGGACCAAAGGATTCAAACCCCTCTCCAAAATAACCTGGTTACTCATGAGGAAGGGGAGGAGATAGACGAATTCGACCCTGAAATTCATTGTGTTGAAGAAGCTCCTCCTTTTCCCCATTTGACTCAGTCTACATATGAAAAATCCCTGATGAACATTCAGATCCATGAGTTAGGAAGGGGAGAAAGGGCCGGTCACACCTCTAACAGATACAATTGTTGTAGGAAAATCTCCCTGTGGACAGGTAGATAGCCTCAAAGAGCTTGACCCTAACTCTAAGACAGAAAATGCTTAACGTGGACACTGACTTCCTTTCAAATCTACTTAAACTAACACATAAGAAGGAAGGATAAAAGAAGTACCTTTTTATCGACGTTTGTCCCTGCACGCTCCGAGTTGGGCTCCAATCCTTTGCTCCTCGCTGAGTTCTGCAGACAAACAAGATACGACCACTTCCTACTCTATTGATATTAGCTTGAAAACAGATCTATCTATTAATGATAAGTTCATGT